>JARFJB010001904.1:157500-170000 GCA_036346205.1 Vesta saturnalis | reverse complement strand
TGCAATGTATTGCTAGCATTATACAACGATGGACACTTTTCTACTGAATTAATTAATTTTTCATCTTCCTCTGTGGAAAATCTTAATCTTATTCCCTTGTTTTGTGCCATTTTTCCCACAATATTCACGAAAAGAAACGAAGCAACTTACTAAAAACGCTGCGGCTGTTAAACGCTTCGACTAATCGCAATGATGAAACGGGTTACTATATACCGGGTGGTCGTAAAGTAAGGAATAAATTCAATATCTCGTAAAGCACAATTTTTTTCAAAAATCGCTCGGACCCATCGATTTAATTTTTTTTCGGGGCATATTTTGCGAAAAAAAATTTTTATACAGTTTCTCAAAAAAGCTTTGCTAAAAAAAATTTTTTTTTTTTTAGTTGCAACCCAATTTTTTTATTGCATTTTTGGATTGCCCTTACAATTCTAGCTCAATAGTAGGCTTTGAATTTATGACGCGGGTAACAAAAGAATAATTAATGTCAATAGTTATTATCGTTGACAGTTTTGTGTATTTTCGTAACGTTTCACTAGTTTTTCAAAGTCTAGTATTAAAGTTATTATCGTTGACCGTTCTGTGTGTATTTTCGTACCGTTTCACTAGTTTTTCAAGGTCTATTATTAAAGTTATTATCGTTGACAGTTCTGTGTGTATTTTCGTGACGTTTCACTAGTTTTTCAAAGCATATTTTCGTTTTTTTAACACTAAATTACATTAATATGCGGCTTACTGAGACACAGCGCATAGAAATCTTGATGATGATTGGCTACGGTAATCGAGTTAGAACGCAGCAGGAAGTTTGTGAGTTATTTAATCAAAAATACCCCAATCGTCCGCCAATATCGCAATCGACAGTTAGCAAGATTGAGCAGAAGTTTAGTCAATTCGGTCATGTAAGAGATGTTCCTAGATGTGGTCGTCCTCAAGTTGATGAAAATAAGCAGTTAGAAGTCTTATTGGCGGTTCAAGATAATCAGCATGTAGTATCTAGGCAGGTAGCAAAGGACATGGATATTGGAAAAACAAGTGTTCTAAAAATACTACAAACGAATAAATACCACCCTTATAAGATGCAAGTTCATCAAGAACTCTTGGAAGGAGACTTTGAGAGGCGCCTTGAATTTTGTGAGCTTTTGCAAAATATGTGTTTGGAGAATCCAAATTTAGTGAAAAATATACTTTTTTCCGATGAAGCCACTTTCTGCTTGAATGGTGACGTAAATACCCAGAACTATCGGTACTGGGCCGATGTAAATCCACACTGGATGAGGGAAGGACATACACAATTCAATCGAAATATAAACGTGTGGGCTGGCGTTCTTGGTGACATTATTAACAGGTGAGAGATACCTGAGTTTTCTAGAAGAGGAACTTGTTCCAGCTCTGGCTACCCTTTTTCCTGAGATAGAACGTCCGGATTTGCCACACCATAACATCTGGTTCCAACAAGATGGTGCTCCCCCCATTTTTCTGTAGTAGTTCGAACTTATTTGCACGACACTTTCCCAAACAGGTGGATTGGAAGGAGCGGTGTTATTGAGTGGCCACCAAGATCACCCGATCTAACACCACTAGACTTTTTTTTATGGGGATACCTTAAGGGCAAGGTATTTAAAAGCCAACCGGCAAATCTAGATGATTTAAAACAACGCATCCGTCAAGAAATACGTCGAATAACGCCCGAAATGGTTCGAAATGTGCAGCAGGAATTTGTAGATCGATTAGGCTATTGTCAGTTGACTAACGGAGGACATTTCGAACATTTGCTGAAATAAAATTATTTTTAAGTTTACGAATCTTTGTTTTCGATATAATAAAACGTTATAAAAATTATTTTATTTTTCGTTTTCTTCATGATCTTTTTTCAATTTTTAAATTTTGAATGCGAATAACTTCAAAACGCTTGGACTTAGGTATAGCACATGCTACATGACAAATGTTTAGAATTGTAAGGGCAATCCAAAAATGCAATAAAAAAATTGGGGTGCAATTTGAAAAAAAAAATTTTTTTAGTAAATCTTTTTTGACACACCCTGTATAAATTTTTTTTTTCGCAAAATATGCCCCGAAAAAATATAAAATCGACGGATCCGAGCGATTTTTGAAAAAAATTGTGCTTTACGAGATATTGAATTTATTCCTTACTTTACGATCACCCGGTTAGAAACCCCAAATTTATGCAACCAAACATATACATTATTCTCTTGTCAACTCTGTTAATGTCAAAAAAAAAAAACAAAATTTTTAAATGTCATAATAATTGGTCAATTATCTAATGTATTCCAAAGAAGAAAGAACTAATCTCAAAATAATAGCTACGGTAAGTAAAGAATTTATAGCTTCAAAATTATACTGTAGGGAAAATAATATACATAATACCTGTTAATAATCACAATAGAAAATCCAAAAATATGTATATATATATATATATATATATATATATATATATATATATATATATATATATATATATATATATATATATATATATATATATATATATATATATATATATATTCTCACTGAGGAATTTACGTTGAATATCCTTTGTTACGTGAATACAACAATTCCCTAACATCTGTTTGAAGAAAATATAATAAACAGAGTATTGTTTTTGTGAAAATTAATATTATTAATTAGAACTATCGATCTACCAAAACAGTATTTACTTAACGCCCCAAATAAGATCATTTACCTATGTGCTTCTTTCATGTATTGGTCACATACAAACAATCATTTTCAAAACTTCACACACATGCTCAAATTCCAATAACATTTTCATGATGAAATTCTGCCACAAATTCAATGTTTAGATACTGATAATATTTGGTACCAAATTCACAATTCCCCGCCTCATTCAACTAGACAAATAACTTATTAGACTCAATATTTCCTGTTCGCGCGATAGAAGTTTTCCACCTGTCTACCCAGATCTGTCCCCAAATGATTAATTTGTTAAGTCTAAAATGTATAACCAGCTGTCAATAAGAGATGTAGATCTCAAAGATAGAATACGATTGAATGTAGTAATTTGCATTCTAATTTTTTAAGAAATTTAGATCAATGGTTTTATAATTGTATTGCTTTTTGTTTGGAATGTGAAGGCGGCCCTTTTTAACATGCATTAAATATTCGTATTTTAGTACATCTTTGATATACGTTACGTATTTCTAAGCTAAAATCAAGAGACTTAAGCGCAACACTTTATTTTTAATAAGATCGTTTATAAAGTATTATTATAAAATAAAACAAGTACTGAAAGAAAAACTCTGGAAAACGTCAACATACAAAACCACAGCTTCTTTTTTCTCTCACGCCTTTTAAGCGCATGACAATATCACACACAAGTTGTTAGCCAAAGCCTTTGAATATAAGACAAACGGTATGCAGGGTGGCCCATTAGTGTGTGAAGTGCAATAATTTACTTAGGATCAAAAATACAAACAAATGTTTTAAATAAAAGTCGTTATGGTTGTGCAGATACACATTTCTAAAATATGTTGAGATATACAGGGTGTTCAGCCTAAGCGAGACAACATGAAGTTTACTTTTTTAATAGGACACCCTGTATATTTGTTTACTATCGAATTCAGCGTAAAATTTTGCATCTAGCTCTATCTTTTCTTTTCCCATAAATTGCGACGTTGCCAAGCTGGAGCGAAGAATATGAAGATATGACCAAAATTGGTGCACTATAAATGCTGCCAAATAAACGTTATCAGTGATAGGCAACTAAACTTATTTGGTAGGTACGAAGGTAAAGGACTGCTGAAATGTCTGAACATGGTAGGTTTCGTTTGGGGTTCGGGGTGTGTTTTGGATAAGCATTAATTCAGGAGATTTCAATTATGAAAAGCTTAACTTTTTTAAATGGAACACCCAGTATATTATTTTACCATCTTGTAAAACTATTTATCCATACAATAATGTATGCGTTTTCATTTAGCTTAGAGCTGATTAGATTTTGGGAGAAATCCAGCGACGGAGAGGGGTGGGGGGTTTATTAGGGTCAAATATTTCTAAAACAGCTGTATATTTCAAACATATAAAAATACCCAGACAAAGACCTTAAACACATCGATTAATTATGTTCTATGCAATTTTTTAATACGACGCATAATTTATCGGTAAAAAAATTCGTAAGGTACAATTTAAGTGTTAGTTCAATTTTTTTCAATATCTGAATAACGATTCGTTTTATTACAAAAAGTGCAGACATATTTTTTAAAGAAAATTTGATTTTACATAGCTTTTCTTAATATAATGCAAGGTAAGTTTAAAAAATAATTAAATGTGAATGAAAATGGTTAAAATGTACCATTATTTTATAGAAACGGGTGGCTTTGGAATTTTTTTTCAGTTAACACGTATTATTTATGTTTATCTGGAATGAAGTTTAAATGTCATTCTGACATAGATTACTGTTTTTGTTTTTACAATGTTGCCAGTTTTCGTTATGACGTATGAAAGAGGTTGCATAGTTATGCTAAAATAAATTATAATTAAAATTATTTCTTTAATTTCTTTAATTTTTAAGTCATCTAGATGTCTACTAATCTCTGTCTGTCCAGAAGTTTTAAACGTCTGTGTGATATAGATTATTGTTTTTGCTTTAAAAATGTTGTGATGAGCTTATTATAAAAGTATATAAAGCTATAATTATTCTAAAAAATAATATTACATAATTTCCATTTTGTAGGTTGGAAGGTCGTGTGGTATTCCACACCAGATATTTTATCGTTTACAATAGGTAGAATACTCGTGCAACTGGGTTTGATGAAACTTTGTGTCGTAAAACAGTTTAAAGAGGAACACAGAAGAAACCCATTTCAACAAAACGATTTCATTAAAGTGGTTTCAAGAAACAAGTTGCATACCGAATAAACAGTTTCCCATCAGTTTCATGATGGATTCCGATGACGACGATGTGATTATGTTGTTGCGGGGCCTCAGAAAACGAAAGGAGTAAGTATTGGGTTCACCGTTTGATCAAGGGTCGGCAACAAATTACTTTTGTTGCAATTCGTCAATTGAGCAGTGATCCTGTCATATTTAAGGAATTAGTTAGTCCACTAATAACAAAGAAGGACACCAACTGGGGGTTAGCTGTGAATGCCGAGGAAAAATTAACAGTTAGGGAAGTCAAAACAGTGTTATTATTTTTAAGTTTTTGCATGAAGAACATAAAGAAATAAAAAAGTATAATAGCAAAAAAAGGTACTTGGTTGACATAGTTTGAAATTATGTAAAATGATTGAAAGAGTTTACTAGTAACATAGGGTGCCAGTTCAGTATACAGTTGATCTTCTTCTGTCATAACGTAGTCTTCAGAATGTGGAAGCTGATTGGCAGTCGATGTTGATGCTATGGACTATGTTGAGATTAGATTGATGGCTGCTGTTGGTATCTAAACTGGCATTAGGCATGTGTTGGCCATGCTGGATTAACAATCAAACTGACAACCGCCCTCCGAAATGTTTTGAATTGGGGTGTAGTCATTTCTTCAACATCTGGAAGCAAACTCAATAAAAATTGCTTTCTAGGATTGTCAATTCCGACACTCTTTTTTGGCTTGATGTAATCCACTACTACCTCATCAACTGCCTTCAGCTGAACTGAAATTTATTGCCTCATTTCTTCTTTCCCTTACTTCATCTTCCTCAACAAGGCCCTATTCAACAGGTTCAAGATGATCAACGGGTTCTTCCTGGGTGTTACAGGCTGTTGATGAGTCATCAACTGTGGATGATGGAGGTGGTAGGTTACTAGGTTGATTGTTTCTCGTTGCAGTTACATACGGTTTCAGAAACATCATGGTTTGAAGAAGATGCCAGGATTTCTTTTTGGCCTTGGAACCAGACGGTGGTATTTTAATATTTCTGCTGAATACGATTCTCAGGTTTCTCCTACTTTCTTTACATTCCTTTGCTGAAACAAACCGTTGAATTAATTAAAAGCTAGCATTTACTGTGGTATTAACTACTAACTAATTCATGTTTCGTTTTATATTATTCATATTATTTGTAATGTTTCAGGTATTTGGCTACTGGTAACTCGTTCAAATCCTTGACTCAATACTTCATGAAAGGATAACGAACTATTGATTTGGTTGTGGCAGACGACGGATGCGATATGGAGATGTTCGTAACCACTGTACATGTTAGTTCCTGAGGAGAATATGTGGAAGCACATCGCACAGCGTTATCTGGAACTTTGGAGTTTGCCTAACTGCATCGGTACAATAGACGGCAAGCATGTCAGAATGCAAAAATTTAAATTACAGAGGTTATCAATATGTTCATGATGCAGATGGTTGTCTTACAACCATTGATTGCTTGAAGAAATTGTGATGGGGTGCCTTCCGTTCTTCACGATTAGGTCGCTGGTTGGATCGAGGCGAGTTGAACGTACCACGGCCACAGCTTCTACCATCAGGCGCTAATGAAGTGCCGTTCCCACATTTATTTGTTGCCGACGAGGCATTTCCTCTTAAAACATATCTTATGAAGGCTTACAGAAGAGCTGCTTTGACAGATGAACAATAAATTTGCAACTTTGGCTTGAATCTAGGTCGCAACGTAGTAGAATGCGCTTTTGGAATGCCCAGGTTTTTGATTCCAGACATATAAATTCCTCCACAGTAGGAGTTGACTCATGAGGACCTTAATTAGGTACCTACCTCAGACTATTCTTTTGTATTGAAGGTTAAAAATAGACTATTGTTGACTTGGATATTGAAAATAGATTAGATTAGATCTTATGACGCCGAGTTACTTTGGTACGTATTTTAAGGCGAATATTTGGTGAAGGATGCTGTGTAGTTATGAATATATGCATCTTGTTCCTATCTGAGGTCGATAGTCCCCAGTTAGGGTCATTAGTTAGACCCCAATGACCAATGTAATAGAATTTAGGTATGTACCAAGGCATTAACTTATCTGCTTTAGCTCACTCTGTATTTGTGTGCATGTTTTGAGTTGACAAAGTGTTAATCTTTTATTGCACTTATACTCAAATATATAACATATAAAAATACCTGTTGATTCCAATTCTTGTGCCACTGATGCTTTTTGAACTTTATCCCTGTTATTGTACTCCTTGAGGTGGAAATCATATAAACACGGTCGTTTTTCGGGTGCTTCTGCTAACATCGCTTGGAATGAAGTGTCTGCCATAATGAGAACTACAAAGGCGAACAAATTAGCACAAAATCTGTTTTAGACGTATGAAATTGTAAATAAATAGTATGATTACCATTGAGATATGCTGGCTGGTTAAACATTTTTTTTTGAATATTTGGAAAATCTCGTTTGTTTTCTTCTGGTTTGTGAATGTAATTTTGTAAACACAAGCACATTTGCTTGTGGAGTGGACCGTAATTTTAGAACAAGAACCTGGGTCAATGCATGACACAATAGGAATGCTGCATAGTATGAAAGAGATAGTATATGACGAATAGGGATTGAAGGAATGCTCACTGAGAAGTTAAACAAGAAGACTGCGAAACAGATGAGAAATGAAACTGAGGATGATATTGAGTTGAATGAGGTAAGGAAAGGGGTACAAAAGTTGAAGTATGGTAAAGCTGGACATATAAATGGAATTTATGGTGAAATGCTGAAGTATGGCTGTGCAAAGCTTGAGAAAAGATGTAAATTATTTGATACATGTTTTAGCCGTGTAAAAGTACCGATTAATTAGAGAAGTGTTCCGCTGTGTAAGGGCCAGAGGAGTAAGAGTGATAGTAAAAACTACAGATTGATTCAAGACATTTAAAAATATTCGCTATTAATTAATGTACAGGCTTATCTACATTATTTTATGTAAATATACATAATTACTAATTACGACATGTTGATGCAAAATATTACCGCTTATCATGGGTTAGAGAGTCATTCAGAATGAACTCTCTGAAAGTAAAACGAGTTTAGTTTTGTTCATCATAAGACAATTCGGTCGCTTGATGGGTTTTAAGGTGACAGCGACTTTTTGGATATTGGCAAATTTGGTTTTACTGATAATGGAACTTCTCTTAGGGAAATTATTTACACTTCACTGGTGTAAATTGACGGAGTTTTTCCTTTAATAAAAGGACGATCAGTATAAATTTCACTGGGTATCTGACGGACATGAATATATTCAGCATGGTTGCTTGAGTTTACAGGAGGGTTCAAGGGATGGTGTCAAAAGAATAGGAACACGCTGTATGTGTTACAAATGCGGCGTCTTTCACCAGTGACTCCTGGTCAGGTGACAAAAATTGCTTATCGAACAGGAAAATTTGCAATAAGCAGGATTTTCTACTTGGACTTCATTTAATATAATCATGTCAACTGATGGAGGTTCTCCCTCTAACTGCTCGGTTTTCTGGGAATCGTCACAAACCAACCTCCAGTATTTTATCAATTAAATTCACCAGATCTTTAAATAAAGACTTGGACATTCTGTAGAAACTAGTTTTTTGGTTGGTACTATGTTTACATCCACGGCATTTTAAACCACGTCTAATTTCTAAAGTTTTGTAAAACCTGTCTGATGAAACTGGTTTCATCAGTGTACCTTATACTTAACGTCAAATAAATATAATTATGTGTCCAAACCCAATCATGCTAAAAAATAAAAAAAAAATGAAAGTAGGCTTTGAAATTATTAAATAACTGGGATTTTTGTAATATCCTTTGGCGTTAGTCATTTAGGTAGGTAACTCCGAACATTATAGTTATATTAGCAAAAGTTCCCAAACAAAAGTTACACTGATAATGTTAAAATATCTAGATTAAATTAGCAGTTTACTATGTTATATAATGTTTTATAAAGAACATTTATATTAATAAAAATTATTCAGCAGTAACCACAAAGTAATGTGGAAATGATAAGAATTAAGTTATAAAAACTAAACCACATTGCACATTGCACAGTTTTTTGTAGTCTACAGTATATATCTAATATTGTACACAAAATGAGAATTCATATTTTATTTATCGTTGTTCTTGTGCTTTTGGCTTCATTTTCTGATAGATCTGAAGCAGCTCCTAGGTGGAAGGGATGGAAAAAACTCGTAAGTAATCTTTTAAATTAAATAGTTCTTATTCAAATTTTCTATTAGATAAGATTTGATTACTACAGCTTTATACTTAATTAGATATCCAAACAAGCTTTGTTCATGTTTAAGAACGTTATTAGATTTTAAATTAAAACTAGGTAGATACCCCACAACCAAAATAATTTTTTTTGTATTTTTCTTAATTAAGACTATTATTTGTCCACAGGAAAGAGCCGGAAAACGTGTATTCAAAGTCGCTAAAGAGGTATTACCAGTTGCTGCTGGTTATGCAGCACTTACAGGACGATGATTGAGTTTAATGCGTATCTCAAACAATTCAGTATTATAATCATATTTTTATATTAAATAAATTTGAATAAATAGTTACACAAGATTGATTTAACATAATTAAGGTTCATAGCATAATGGTTATTTATCATCAAGTGCACTAATGAATGCGATTAACGTCTATTAACGAGATATGTTTTAACGCGACAGCATAGCGAACGCGTTAAAAAAGTCGTGATCGTTAATCGCTCATTAATATATGAGTTGGTTACAATATTTTGCAGAAAATCGCTTTCACTTTCCTATTTTTCGAATAAACCGCGTGAGGTGTGAAATGGATACATCACTGCAGAGGCTCAAATTACATTTGTTTTTAAATTGTAAGTAATTGCATTTGATGGATAAATGGAAGAGTGATATAAGTATAGAAAATTTTTGTTTTGTTGTTTAATTGGAGAAAATATTGACGCAAATTGTTTTACTTGCATTTCGAACAAATAAAATCTCAAAATGGTTGGTTTTTAATGCCGATTTCAATAAATAGTAAGTATATTATACGCCGAATGAGAAAAATGCATGACTTTTCTCGCGGTCCAAAGAACAATCGCATATCGCTAGAAAGGTGTTCTAATTTGTTCTTAGTAGCGCAGAAGCTCACCTAGAGTTTCACAGATTTAAGAGTGTTTATCAATAACGACAATAATAATGGTAGTAGAGAACAAGACATATGTCGTCTCAATCAGTAAGTAAGAAACCAAACAAATAATTATTTCCCTCGCTATTTTAGTCCGTATTTTGTAGAAACAGACTTACTCTTGCGAGTGCAAAAAAGAATTACCTTAATTATGATTTAAGTAAGACAGCATTAAATTTGCAGTAATGAAAAGAAGACTATTTTCAAACATATACTTAAGGATAGCAGTAAATATAAACTTTTACAGAGTGTAAAACTTTTGACTGTTAAATAAAGAAAGGAAAATGTTAACTTGCGTTCTGAACTTATTGAACTTTTTTTGTGGACGGGATTCCTCATGTGAATATATTTTACACAATCTAATAGGATGTTATCAAAATCTTTCAAACTCAAACACTGCCTTCTGTTTTCATACGGTGCGCGGTGTCTGAAAGTTTAGTCGTTGATGCCCTTTTAAATACTTAAACCAATGCAGTGGGTTGTGATATTATTAATGTTTCGCTGTCCAGTGCCGTAGCACCATTTGGTCGGGCCTGGGTTCTGCAACATACATTTGAGCCCCCTCCCATAATAATTTGGTTTCATAAATAAAAATAAAGTTTAATTTTAAAACGCAGTTTCTTAAACAGTTTACACATGACTATAAATTATTAACTACTATAATGTGTAATGTATAAACATACAATCCAGTGTATTAATTTCTAATTAGTAAAATAAAACCTCAAAAATATTTAAATTGGTAGGCAAAAGTCTAAAAGACTACTTTCCTAGATTTAAGTGTTGCGAATATTAATATGGTATTATATAAATCAATGGGCCGGGCTATTTTTTCAATGGAAAGCAGTGCTAAAGAAGAAAGTCTACTTTGGTAGAGTACATCTCATTCCTTACATATATTTTAATTAGGAGAACGATCGTTCCACGGACGCCACTGTTATAGGAATTGTTAAGAAAAGGAAGCAGAGTTAGTACTTCTGTGAAGCTGGTACTAGAGGAATGACTATAAACTTTAACAGGTTTCTCGCGGTTGTTATATTCTTAAGTTTATTGGAAAAAGACTGTCGGGGAGTAATTACCTGATAAGGTAGCATATCAGAAATAACGTCACCATGTTTCCCGTATTTTTTGTCCCATACGAAACTAACGACTTGATTCTATTAGATTTATGTAAAGCACTCGATACCGTTAGCCGTGAATTATTGCTTGTAATTTTAAAAAGTTGTGGGCTTTGTAACATAATATCTTTGAAACTTGTAATAATTTTTTTTTATTTCATGCATACATACGGAATGTTTTTGATTTTGTAGTTCTTTTTTAATTTGTGATTGACACGATTAGTGAGAATTTATGTAAACTTTTATAATGTAGTTTGTTTAATTTAAGGGAAGGTTGAAAACTAGAATAGTTCTGAATTCTATCTTATGGTGCAATAACTGTTAACTTACTGCTGCAGTTATTAAATAAAGGCATTTATTACTATTCTTATAAAACATCTTAAATTTTTAATACCAATTTCAGGAACAGATTTGTGTATAAAACAGGTAATTTTCTAAAATATGACTAACTACTTCGTAACTATATATATATATATATATATATATATATATATATGTATATACATCCTTTTTCTAGACTACCAATCTATGAAATAATTACAATGTAGGTAACTTACATTTTGAACAACAAATTTATGTTTTATAATTTCAGGGTGTAATATTGTGTGACATGCCTTTTTCTCTAGAAGAGCATACATTTCTTTTCCAATCCTATTTCCGTAACGAAAATGGAGCTTGGGTATATTCAACGCGCTTATGTATAGAAGAATTTCGAGAAGCGTATACTGACAATGATGCCGATTACAATATTATACGCCGCCATGTTTATCGTGTAATTGAGCGGCATAATTGTACAGGAAGTGTTGCTTCTGGAAAATCACCTGGTGTGATGTTCGTGGTCGTCTTGATAAAATTCCCAAAAGGCACTGCGACAATTGTCGAAACCAACTGGCTTGGCGTATGAAACATATCACACAGTTGTCAAGAGATTTCTATCCGTACAAAATAAGAGTATTTCAAGAACTTCATCGTCCCGACATTCAAAAGTGTACAATTTATTGCAATTGGTTCAATGCACATCTACTAGACATCTATCAGGAAGCTCAGCTCGATCCTCAAAGTAGGAGTGTGTACAGCGATGTCGAGGACCCGAATTGTTGTACCAATATTCTTTAACGATATTGTTAATGCTGAACGTTATCGTGCTATGCTACAAGTTTTTATCCATCAACTTCATGATGACCAATTGCAAGAGAGTTTATTTCAGGATAACAATGCACCTGCACATTCAGTTGCAGAAGCAACAAGATTTGTACAGCAGTACTTTGTTGACCGAACCCTTGGCCTACAAGATCACCGGTTCTAACACTCTTGGATTTCACTTTATTTGGTCATCTGAAAAATATAATTTATACAA
>JARFJB010001904.1:90000-155000 GCA_036346205.1 Vesta saturnalis | reverse complement strand
GATTATGTGAGAAAAAGGTCAGTGACTTTTCGCTTATTTGCTACCAAACTGTTATACAATACGGAATAAATTCTGAATGCAATTTTTTTTAGATTAATTTAATCCAAAAACGTGTACCACGGACCCTCGTATTCAATAATAGCGCTTATTCGTATTTGAAAACAACTTAATAAAGTTTAAATTAATTGTGTTAGGGACGTGTAGCGAATATTTGCGAACCCTTTGATGAGTCCGGTCCAGTGGACGACGGACAAAGGCAAATGTGTGATTGTCCTGTCAATTTGTAGTTACTCAGCCAGTAAATTAGATTTATTGATTAAAATAAATTTTATTAAGTATTCATGAGTCACATTTTTGTTTATACTCACAACTCATTTGAGGCTATATGCTACATATTGCTTTTATTTATTTTATATATGAACATTCTTTTTTAATTTCAATGTAATAAATTTTAAGCAATTTAGTACGGTTCCAAAGCAATTTTGGCGTACTATACTCATATTAGTTAATGCCGCAATAAACATCAAACAGAGCGGCAATAAGGGAAGATCCCGGGTGGTTTAATAACGAACACGGACGAGCAAATCTTTATAAATTCCCATAATTATAACATATAGATCGTAATTAAATTGCTATCCACATCTGAAGACGTACGAAACGCTTTCGAGATCGCTCGAGCATAAAACAGAAAGCCAAATAGATAAATTAATGGACACGAGTATTATGATGCTGCATTAAAATTTTAAAGTGGTATTGTAAAAGAGTAATGTGCAATATTGCAAGATACACGCAATCTTATATAGTAGTTAAGCTGGTTTAGAAAATTCATTACTAATAAGTTAAGCCTTTTACATTTTATGCTTTCTGTGTATTAAAATGCATTTGAAATTGGAAATTTATATATCGTATATCAGTATTTGCAATATTGCACTATTCTAACTTTCATCTCACCTGTTGAAAAGTGGCTTCATTAAGATGCACCGTAACAACCGGAAACGAAATAATTCAATTACATACCTATCTAGTGACACATCACGAGCGAATATTTTAAAATAGGTATTATTTCTCCTAAGGTTGGCAGCATTATAACTTGAACGTTTGTTATTTGCTATTATTGCGACAATAAATAAGGAACGATATACTAACGGCGATCGTGGTGTTACTGTAAATACGCATTAGAAATATGATGAAAATTATGCGGAGACAATTAGCAAAGTGTGTGCCATTTTCAGACGACGAATCGCTCTAAACCGGATCACAATTGTAATATTAATAAAAAAATTTAATGAAAACGAGTCCGATGTTCACAATAGTTGAACATCTCAGGATCCTTTCGGCAACAAATTCACAGACAAGCACGTACACAAAATAAACTAAATATATTCCATGGAGTGAAGACGAAATATAATTATCCTACATGGATTTCCTTACCACAATATATTTTATCGCCTTATTTAGTAGGTTGAGATGTTGTTTTAGCAGGACGGCGGCACCACTCATACTGCGTGAGGCGCATTTAAGCTATTGCACCAATAATATCCAGACTGCGTCATCTTTTGAAACGCAGACGTTAATAGGCCAGCCAAATCATGGCAATTGACGCCCTGTGACTTCTTTATGGGGTAATGTAGAGTCTTAGCTTTAGATCAGCTAGCCGCAAACGATTATAGAGCTCCAATAAGCTGAGAACCAATATGCAACAGGTGTGCAGAGACAAGCATTTGGCGGACAAATTGCATAATCACAGTTTGTTAATTTTGCATTAAGATTAAATATCATGGCTTACTTAATCTTCTCGATCTCTATGTTGACAATACCAACACTCATTATTACCATAACGGTTAGCGTAATCACAACGGTGCTGCATAGACCGATACCCGATCACAGCGATTAACTTGATCAAAAGCGCTTTTGATTGCGCAGACCACCTCGTGCGATGGTTCTTCCTTGTTAAAAGAAAGTAAATTAAACATGAAGTATTCGGCACCAGGTTGTGTGCCGAATTGTCTAGAAATTAAGATTTAGTGTGTTAATTAATTTTTTGCCGTCACTTTGGAAAGCAAATGTGTAAGGAAGCAAGCCCTACAATGGAGAGCCAAATTTCTAATGACACTTCCTCGTTATTTAATTGAGGTAATCTATACTGTAATTAAAAATTATTATTAATTTTATTAAATACATAAATAAAAAGTTTACCTCGACTAGGATTTGAACCTACGACATGTAATTTGCTAGAATACCGCGGTAACCTACTGCGTTATCGATGTAAACTTTGTCTTTATGTATGTAGAACTGATGTAAATTCTAAATATATATTTACAATCCCTTGCAGACATTACAAGCTATCCAAATTTCGCCACCTCTAGGATTAAAACAGTTGCCTTTGCACATAATACATTCCGTGTTATTCACCTGTTCATCACGTTGTGCAGCAACTTGTTTCACTCTTTTACATTGGCTTTGTGTTCGTTCTATTTTGCCCCTCTTTTTACTTTCAAAAACATTTCTTTTTACTGTTTGAATTAACTTCTGAGGCGTAGAGCAATTTTTGTCTCGCAGTTCTTGATAATACGGACTGGAAGTTAATACTGCAGTTTTTCTCTGTTGCGGGTTGACTTCTGTTTAGGCACCTTTACCTGAGGCACTGGTATTATGCCACGTGGACTGCAAAGTTGATTTTGAGGTGCAGAAGGAAGCTGGCCAGGAACTTTTGTAGCCGGATTAGGAATTACGTCTATATCTGAAGAACAGAAGGGCATTGCTTCAACTTCTATACTACAGGAAGGAAGGATCATTTGGCTGGCACATTCAGCATTTTTATCCATAGGTTTCGGAGCAACGCAAGGAATTCGTTCCACCACTACTTTCGCAGAACAAGACATTATGTCTAAAAAATCTTCGCTGCAAGAAGGGACATTTCTTTCATCAACTTGCTTTGCATTTTTGTTTTATTGGGATCTGGGTTCCGGTACTACAAGAGGGGTATCATTCTCGGATGATGTACCTTCGTTTTCAGGAGCAGGTCAGTAAAGAAACAAAATTATGGTTTAGGCATAAAATAAATCAAATTGAAAAAAAATTAATACTTTTAGCCATGCTTTGAAACGTAATAAAAATTGTTACCTATTAGTTGTGTCACTTGCAGCAAAGGCTTCATCAGGAAATATATTTGGATTAACAGGCCAAATGCCTGTTTTCTCAAACCCGCTTATAGCATTCTTCCAAACAATTGACCAACTCGTCTTATTGTTATTGGTCTACTAGGATGGTTCCGTAACCAAAGCTCACATTGCTGTGAATAAAACGTGCTGAGAGGGAACATGAACGAAACGTTCAGTACCTGGAGGCGGTGGGAGGAATGTGGAGGCAAGCAGAGAATATGAACATGATTTCCTCTAGCCATTTCAAGTCAAGCAACATTTTTTGTGTGGCTGGGGTGGCCACCCAGAATTAGTAGGACTGGTTGATCGGCAGTTGGCTTGGCATGTCGTAAAAGGTGTTCGAAGCATGAAGGACAAAATATGTCGGTATTCATCCATCCCGATGGATGACATACAAGTTTTGTGTCAGGCGGAGTTCCCTCTAACAATTCTGAATTGTCTCTTGGTCTCGGAAATATCATTAACGGTGGAATATATCTCCCTGCTGCATTAAAACAAATGACCGACGTAGTTGTTGTGCCCCTTTCTGCTGAACTAAGAGTCCCCACCTGCTTCTTGCTTTTAGTCGCAATTACTTTCGATGGTTTATTTGGAACCGTTGTGATTCCTGTCTCATCTACGTTGTAAATCTGGCTTGGCTTAAATTTCTAGCGATCGTACAGTCCCATAAGCAGGCCCAAAAAAAGCAGAAACGATGTGCCGGTTAAATGCCGTAACTCTGGCGATAGAGGTTCTTTCGGGAGTTCGAAGAGTAATCCTTGGGTTCCTTTTTAAAAACGTTAAAACCAATCGATTACTTCTTTTTATGTAAGAGCTGCGTTCTCATAGCTTAAACGATTTGTTCTAACTGCTCATTCCAAGCATGTTGTGTCGTTTTACGAACATAGTTTCTAACCATTTTTATCTGAAAAACGAATTAGATCAAATAACCCTACTTAGAATTATCGAATTTCAATTTTTTTGTATATACAGCTAATTAATTTATTTTAAGGGGTATACTGATTGTAGTTATCTGAAATAATAAATATTAATTAAAATTAATTCAAGTGAGCATATTTTAATTGCCTTTTTATTGTCAATGGTGTAAAGTGGAATGCATTCCACTTTACCCCATTTAACATTTTCTACTTTGCCCCATTTCGTACTTTTCTAACAAATATTTAATTTGTCTAAACGAGCATACTCGTTCTTTCTGCATACTACAGTATAGTTGTTCATATACCCTACCTTGTAGCCAGGAAAACAGTTTTTGTTTCAATAGTACCCTAAAGTCACAAATTGATCACGTAACAAAATAAACGAATATTCGCCGATTTCACCTAACCTTCGATTTCGAGAAAACACGTGAACACGCGCTTGACATACGTAAATGAACTGTTCTGGGATTACGTTTTTTGGGCCAGGATCGTAGTAAGGCAAGGGTACCGTATGTCAAATTCCACTTTAACGAATATAAAAAAAAATGAAATATACTTTCAGCACGTGGCCATTGACTCGTGTATCATAAGATACCTTGTATCATTGGAGTAACAATCCACTGTCGATTCTCTTTTGGTCTACGATATGTTCCAACACTGGTATATATCCCATGGTAATTATGGTATAGTAAGGTTTTGATCACCTCGAACACTACAATTGGTTTCTTGTCAAAACAATTAATTTTCCAGTCAGTACTTTGGCACACAAATGATTTTTATCCAAGACACTAATCAGTTGTTTTCTTTATACACCATTTAGGTTATTATATATTTAAGCTACACTATTTGGAATATATATATATATATATATATATATATATATATATATATATATATATATATATATATATAAATATAAAATATGAACAAAAATAGATTTCAGCAACCTAATTTTTAATAGTTAACTCGAAAAACTTTCAATTTATAACTCATTCGCCACTATACAATTTTGCCGCGCTCGTTTTAACTATCAACGATTCCTTGTTGACATTAACTTAACAAATTTAGATGCGACAGTCTGGCGTAAATGCTAAATATAGACTGACTTAACCCTTATTCTGTACTTCTATTTATAACCTTTCACCACTTTATCAGGAGGGATATTTAATTTGGGCAATGAAAACTCATAAAACCGGTCTTGATTAAATCACCCTACATATGTTTTACTTTACTGCGTAAAATATAAACAAATTTTGAACAATTTGTTAGGGCAACCGTGAAATTCGATTCTTATAATTTTCCCATGTTTTTAACACACTACATTACATTTTTTACATCAATTTTTGATTGATTTTATATGAAATTTTTTAGGCTCCACCTTAAAAAGTGACGCCATCAAAGTTATTTTCGCTAAATTCAAATTGGCCTAATTGGCGCTTTTCAAACTAAAATAGGTTACAGTTTGACCAGTGACGGCTCGTTATCTCTTATGAACTGTCAATTGAATTTAAGTTAATTTTAATATAAACATTAATTTATACTTCGTTTTAAAATTCATTTAATCGTTTTGAATGTTTACTTGCAACTTACTTTGAACTTGAGTATACGATTTACGGTATATGTATACAAAATGATTTAATGTATTTGCAATTTATTTTAACCAGTGGCGTATCTTAATTCTTAAATTTAAATTGCCGTTACAAGATACATGTTTATACATGAATATTGTTTACTAATTTAATGAATATTATATGAAAATGTAAACTTTCAGCATTATTACACATATTAAAAGACTTATCTTTTTTGGGTTTCTTAATGGTGTATTTGTATTAAGTTATGCAATCTAAACGTTTCGATAACACTGACAGTTATCTTCGTCAGTAGTAATATTATCTAGTAAAATTGTTAAATTTTGTGAAATTTGAAAAACTGAAAACGCAAACATAAGCCTGCTATTACTATAACAATTTGATAAACGCATAAAGCCACCTATGGAATACAATTTTAGTAAAGAATAGCTAGATCATTAACACACTAATTTTGTTAAACTGATTTAAAGATGACAAATCAGAACACCCTCTAACGGTGGAAGGCTAACGGTGAAAAATGTCATAACCAAAAAAACAAATTTAACAAATCTTAAGCAAGTTATGACGTAAGTGTAAAGCTGTGACGGTATGTCGCTGGGGTTTCGATAAAAATTAGTTTAAAAAGACAAAGAGTTTGAATCTTATATACGTTAGCCTAAGGTTGATTTTTCAACGAGTTTAGGTGTCGAAAATATATCACATTACAGGGTTTCCGTTGGAGGTAGCTGGAGACCGCAGTTTAATTATATGACGTAACTTTTCGTTTTTACCGTGCTGACAATTTTGAAGAAATGAGTTTGTATGGTAAGATTCAATGTGGGTGAAACTGAAAGAAGCGTTAATCAGCCTTAGTTAAGATGTAGAGTAGTTAAGATTCGAGTTGTTGCGGCGTCGCCGTTTACCCAAAATGGGTTGTTTGAGCAGGATGGAACTTATTTACATCATACCAAGGGTTATTAAAATTGATATCGTAGGAATAGCTTTCCGTGCATCCATAGTAGGGATTATTGAAGATTCGTTCACCCCGGAACTATTGTATCGTGTATCGTTTGTCCGAGGTGACAGTTTTCGCGTTCATAGAATGGTTCTAGTGTTTTTTTGGTGCTGATCCTTAATTCTTTTGAACTATTTATCACATTTTTTGCGGATTCATTGTAAAAAGGTTCCAGTTATATGTTAGTTTCGCATATACAACTAACCTTTAAGGAATGGTAAATTTGCTGTAAATAGACCGCTTAAATATGTTTTGTGTAAATAATACCAAAGAACGCTTGTAAATAAAGTTATATTTGTGTATACATTTACGTCACACCAGATGAAGAGGTGATCGAAGCATATGGTTTGTGGTTTAAAGATTTTTTGTTAATGAAGTTTGTATAAATATAATTTAAGAATTGAGTAGATTAAGTAGATTGGTTTTCATCAATCAAATGAGTCAAATAGGGTCAATTGCCGTTACCGTTGTGCGAAAAAGGGGAAAGTTTAGATTGACCATTTTGTTGAGCAAGTATTAGTAACTATTTTCTATGTTTATTTTTTTTTGCTTTGTGGTTTTAATAAAGTGTTTATTTGTATCTATTTAGGCTGATGAATATGCTTCTTGGTTATCTTTTTGTTCAGTAGTCCTTCAGACGCTTATTTAGTTCTATAAAGTGTATTCACCCGTGTACCTATGTATCGTATTGAGCAATGCTTGTTTTATTCTGATTACGCCATATAAAATGACGTATTGCTAAATTTGTTAGATTTAGATGTTCGGCGTTGCCCTTATTCCTTTGATGTTAATTAAAGTTGAAGGTACATAAGATAGAAAAATTTGGGTTATTTTAATCTTGCAGGAATCATTCCAAATCAGTTTTCTAGAAATTTTACGTAATACAGTTACATTTCATGTGTTTTGGACAATATGCTGACTGTTTACTTTAATTCTTATTTTTATTGTAATATATGAATAGTGTTTATGAGTTTGGGTATTATTTCTTTAAGTGTACATATTGTGAACTCGTGCCTTTCTCAGAACGCTAGAGGATTTACGTTTGATCAAAATTTAAAAGATTAGATATTTTGGATTGCATCTAAGTTACCGAGCGATATATTTGTTTTGCAGAAATTATTGATTTACACAAGTTTACGTTTTAATTGATTTGTTATTTAACAAAAACTTTAACGTAATGAATAATGAGAATTTCTCTACTAGAGTATTTGCTATTTTGATTTTGGTGATATAAGTTCATTTTAAGATATTTTTAAATATAATATAACGTACTATAAAGTAAATAACACGACTGATGCTATTTTCAACGTCACGCGTTCATTTATAAGCTGTCTGCATAACAGAACGAAAGGTATTGGTGTATATCTTGATCTTGAAAAAGCTTTTGGCTCAGTTGACCATGACCTTTTGCTAGAAAAAATGGAAAATATTGGAATAAGGGGGATTGCAAATAAATTCTTCCTGTCATACTTGAAGGGGAGAACCCAGGTATGGTTGTGGAGACGGGAGTGCCACAGGGCTCAGTGCTGGGCCCTTTGTTGTTTCTAATTTATATTAATAACTTGCTAAATGTAAACATTGCAGATTGTAAGCTATTTTCCTTTACTGATGGTACTGTAGCAATTTTTTCTGGTTCCTCTTGGGAACAAGTTTTTGACAATGCATCAGTAGGGATGAAAACTATAAAAACTGGCTTGATTTCAACTTGCTTAGCTTAAATGTTGGTAAAACTGTGTCGCTTCCCTTTTCATTGACTGTTGTTGAACAGCTTCCGGAAACTCATTGTTTAAGGATTCAGAAAATGGGTTGCTCGGGACATGCTTACCAATGTCATCAAATTCGACTGGTTAATAACGTCAAGGTATTATGGTTGACTGAAGCCTGCGGTGGGACTGCCATATCTCTCATCTGTGCTGCAGACTTAATGATATACAAATTTGTGAAGCTGAGGTCTGCTCTATCTGCGAAGCAGGTGAGAATGGTATTTCTGGCGCTGGTGAGTCCGTTGTTGAGTATGGGGTGGGACTGTGGATAGACTATGTTGGAACCGCTAAAACCCGTACACAAGAGACTTGTCAAAATATCTTTGAAAAAACCCCTCGGGTATCCTACGTCACTTTCGTATACAGAGTTTCGAATGTTAAGCATTTCCAACCTATTTACACCAAATACACTAAAATTCATACATGTGCACCAGCATGATTTCCCTGTAGCTCCGGCCCACAACTACGGCACTCGCAGACAACTGTATACTCCCTTGAATGAAGCTCGCAGTCAAACTACGCGTCCTGGTAGGGACCCAGACACTACAATCTCCTGCCCGGGGATATATCCTTGTCACTTGGATGTGGTCATTTCTGTCGTGCAATAGATCGTGTGTTTTCAAATCAAGACATTTAATGGTCATTATGTTACCACTCTGAGATTACATTGATACATGTAATGAATTAGTACATACAGCTACAAAGTTTAGGGCTTATTTCCCCAAGCTCCTGCTTATTTTTATAGTAGAAAGATAAACTACTTTACTTAGTTACTTATTATTATTGTATTTAAAAAAAAGGAAAGGAAAAGGGGGGAAACACGTATTAAGTTCAGTTCGACAAGAACTCCTGGACACGCTCGAGCATTGCCTTTGTGTCCAGTAATTTTGTTTTGATGGAAATAAAAGGTTTTTGAATTGAATTTTTGAATTTCTTTGAAATAGATCGTTAACCGATCAACTGGCTTATTTGCACCCCAGTGTCTTGTTTTACGAGTATTTTAAGATTTAGTTCATGACGTTTTTCTCATTATAAATGTATTTAACAGGTGGCGCTTTTGTGACCTATTCTCGTGATTTGTGACGTCCCCTATTGTGTTGACGTATTACAAGCCATCCTAAATGCAAAATTAATACTACACCCACCCCATTACAGCCATTGACATACCGGCACTCCCTCTCTTATCTGTTACTTCCTTTCTAGTGACATTTTCGGCCGTAATAGCAATATAATATAATACCCACACGTAAGAATACTTATTAGGCGATTAGTGTGTTTGTTATTTAATAGGAATGAGTTGAAAATCAGATACCCTTAAGTAAGTTTGAGTTTTAATCCCTTTTGTTTCCCAGTATCAAACAGTAACGGACAAACAATTTTTTCAAAAACTTTTCTTTTGTTCTGTATTCAGTTGCCGCCTGGCAACAAAACACTGGTGAGTATTTTTACATATCTCAAATAAAAAAAAGTTAGATTTTTGCTTGTCACTATGATAAAAGTGTGGGATTCAAAGCAGCAGTAATTCTCGAAAACAGTACACTTTATCGAGGGTCAAAAAAATACTGTTTATACATTTTGAACTCACACGCTCACATATCAAACCTTGAACTCGAGTTGTAAAAATCATCACTTTTTTTCTCTAGCAGTACAAATAATTATATTTAAAACCTTTGAAATGATGGTACAATGGATTCAATAACTTGTGCTATGCATTTATGTTGAATTTTGGCTCTACAAGAAAATAATAGTACAAATTAATCTGATGAGGTAACTCGCGGCTACTACAACATAGATGGCACTGTTAATTTTAATAATTCTTTATGAACACCATTAATTTTGCAAGAGTGTTCTGACGCACCCTGTATATGCAGTGTTGAGTTACCGTACGGGTTACCGTTTGGGTTTGGGGTTTTGGGTGTAAATAAACTAAGTTTACACAAAAAAATTTTTTTTTGTGTATGCAGAATGTAAATTGGTGTAAATCATACGCCACTGGAGTTTTAATAAAGCATTATGTGTCATATAAAAGAGTAGTTGAATGTTGCAGAAAAATGGAGTTTTGGTAAAACCGAGACGGCAATGGTAAAAGCTACTGAATTGCCACTGGTTTGTTGCTGCTGTGTACTAGGGAATTCGGATAGAAAATGGGAGTAAGGGTGTATGTGAGTGAATTTACGATATGTTGGTTTTGTATTAATGTGTATGAAGAAATATGTATGTATATTTTTGCTTGTACAAATGTAGTAACTTTGCACAATTATAAAATTGAATGCTTGTTTAATGGTAAATCATTGGAATTTGTTAAATTGTGTGAAAAGAGAAATCGAAATAATGTTTTTTCGTCGAGCTGTGAGTATATTTGTAAAGAAATTCAATACGGCTACGTCGTTCTTGTATCGTTTGCGTCCTGTTCCCTTTTCAGGATTTCTACTCGACAAAGAGACGCCATTCAAATGGTCCGTGGTGGTTTTTGTTTGTAAGCATTTAGTGCGGTAGTACATATAAGTTGACTGCAAAAACCCATAAATACATTTACAAATAAAAGTATTTATTGTGAACTGAAACGAAATACTAGTGTTTCTCTTGCAATAATTTTAAAAGTGTTAAAGCAGATTGAAAGGTATAACAGCAAATATTAAGTTAAAAGTATTCAGTATTGAAGCGCGCGAGCTAACAAAGAAACCTAAAGTAACCCTTTAAGTAACAACATATAATTGTGTTGCTTAAGCTAGATAGTGGTGCACATTATTGTTATTAATTGTAGTACATGTGCAATCGTCAATAGTACGTAATCGATTACATAAATACGCCTAATTTTAATATTCAGGTGGAAGTAAATATTTCATGTGCCAAACATTTATTCTGAAATGCAAACAATAAATCAGATTGCCCATTTGTTATATGCGTGTTAGGCGCGAGTGAACAACAGACAGTTACGTTCGCGAGTGAAGAATTAGTTATATATTACGGCCGTTTTCTGTTTTCTTTTTTGACAAGTGTGGGTGCATATTGAAAGATTACTTGAAGCAAGCCACACCTATAGACATCACGTTACACTGGACAAAGGATTACCTGATGTTATTGTAAGAATAATTTCAGATCTTTAAAGGATAGAAGTGTGAGTTATCATTGTCTATTTAGTTAAATTTCATATGAATAATAAGGATAATAAAACTTTACCTGATCTGATGTATTTAGGATATAAGGTTTGGAGACTAATTTATAAGAACAATTTTTTTTGTGTTGCTTCTCAAACCAATGTTTGTATATAATCGTAAGAGAGATATAAGCTCAGGTTAAAAGCTACATTCAACATAAATTAATTGCAATGGAATTGAGTAAGCCTATATGTAAAGCGCAAATTGCATTAGAACAAATTAACATAAAACTAAGTACAAAGGTGAATATAGGACATGTTGTTAGCTATTTAAATCAAATTTCATAAGTATAAAAGTGTAATCATACCTGAACAATAGATTTATTCATTATAATAATCTCCGAGCATCTTCGGAATAGTAGAAATATGTATTTTCATACATGTAATCCATATTGTATAATGCTATTATAGTCTGGTAGCATAATATGCTTCTATTGTAAAACAAAAATAAAGTAAACTATATCAATCAACGTAATAAGAGTAAAGTGCATGCTAAAGAGTGTGAAATCAGAACAGATTTAACAAGATTCATATAACTTAAGTTTAAAAGTGAAATTAAACAAATATTATGTTATAAACTTACATAATAATGTGATTAAGAAGTGTCACAACTTAAATTAACATTCTGGTGGTAATTTAAGCAGAAAAGCTGCAAAAACAGGTTATGGTGATTTTTAACGTAGTGCTTGAGATGGAATTTTTCAACATAAACCATAAAAGTGTTAGAAACTGGTTTAACGCCATATATTTTGGGTCGTAGAATCTATTTCTGTTTATAGTTTTCCTGTAGGATGTAGAATAAGTTAGATATAAGTAAATTTGTATATGAAAATTTTCATATTTGTTAAAATTTAGATAGATTAAGAATTTTTTAAAGAAATATGCCATGTGGGGTGTCTATAGAAAGGAAATTTTGTGGAGAATTAAAAAATAATTATGTTTTTAAGATCTACCCACATATAAGAAAGTTATGTGTAAAAATAATAATTTAGAAATTTCTGAAAAATGATTAGCCAATCAGAACACAAGTGAAGTTAATCGATTTATTTCAATCATTTCGGTTGAATTAAAAATTGTTTTAACCAAGCTACCATTGCGTTATTATTTTAGTTGAAATAAAAATTTAAAAGTTGTAAGTGCATAATAAATTTGAATGCAGATAAAATAATTATATTTTCGGATACAATAACCTGAAAATAAATTATTATATTTATTAATATAATAAAATAAATTAAAGTGCTATTGCAAAAGTGACAAGGCGAATATTGATGCAGCATACCTATGTATATTGGTGCGGTAGACCTTCCACCGATGGAGTACATATTTATGCAGCATACCCATAACATGCTGGTGTTGTAGATCTTTCACCGATGGATCAATAATATCAATGGAATTTGAATTACTTCTGAATTGGAAATTGGATTAGCTGAAAGAAAATATACATTAACGTGAGTCTATGAATCTTATATATTTATTTGAGGTTACGTTGAATCTTATTATAAGTTATTTATGTGCATTATATACTAGTCTGGAAATAGCGCAAATACTTATTGAGTTTATAGGGATTCAATATTATTTTAAAAGAAAAGAGATACTTACCCAAACTATATTAACGTTATTGTTTAGTAATATGATGCACACATACATTCAGGTGAAGTAAATTCGCATGCGCACAACATGTTATATATTTGGTGATGATACAAGGTGTTTAAATAAAATTAAAATTCACACAATTCCAGACTTAATTTAAAAACATAATTGAATTTATTTCACAAAAGAACCTTACGTAGAAGTTTAATTTTTTCTTAATGCTGCACTACATTGAACCCTATCCCTTGAGATGCTAGTCGAGGCAATTTATTTAAATAGAATCAAAAGTAATTACCATATTAAATTGATGATGGCACAACGTGCTGAAGTTGTAGTAAAATACATTACAATTTACTAACACAATTAATCCCTATTGTTTCATTTAATTTAAATGTGGTAATTAATTTAATATAATCACAATGAAAATTAAAATTATAAATTAAATAATTTACATATGTATGTATGTATATATATATATATATATATATATATATATATATATATATATATATATATATATACACTACCGAGCAAAAAATTTAGGTCACTTTAAATAATTCAAGAAATTACAAACAATTTTAAAGATAAAATGCATCAGTTTATGTCTGCATATTGTAAATTTACCTACTGCATTTTAGTAGCTTTTAAATATGGAATCAGACAACACAATTTATTTTTTTACGATTTATTTTAGAAAAAGACTAACTATGCATTTTAAACGAAGGTCAACTATTGTTATTGGGAACGAAATGAATGAATAAAACATTATTGAAAAATTGATGATAATTAATAACGTGTATTATCCCCTCTTGCAATAACGACTGCTTGCATTCGAGGAGGCATACTCTGAATGATAATAAGGATTACATTTTGATCCATGTTATTCCACTCCTGCAATAGCAAATCTTTCAGCTCTTTGGCAGTTTTTGAGGCTGGTGTATGCCTTTGGATACGTCGCCCGAACTCATCCTAGACATGTTCGATGGGGTTTATATCTGGACTGCATGCTGGCTAATCAAACCACGTAATTCTTACTTCATCTAGATATTCACTGACAATCCTGGTAGCGTATGGTCTTGCATTATCATCCATGAAAATGCCTTGCTCGTCCATACTGACCATGAAAGGCTATCACGATCTTCCAGGACATCCGTTATGTATCTGTGAGCTGTTTGAGAGCCATTATCTACAAAAACCAACGCTGTACGTGCTTCTGAAGTGATACCTGCCCAAACCATAACAGACCCACCCCAAAATTTACGTCTAACGTCAATAAAAACGGAGAACTGTCTTTCTCCAGGTCTTCTCCATACTCGTCGACGTCCGTCTGGTCCATTGAGGCAAAAACGCGACTCATCTGTAAAGAGTATCTTGCTCCAGTCATCATCGTTCCATGTCATGTGATTTCGAGCAAAATCCAATTTTGCTATTCGATGCTGGCGGTTCAATTTTGGCCCTGCAGTCAACCTTCTGCAAGACAGTAAATGTATAGATACCTGTGATTCTTGTTAACAGTAGACTTGTATGGCAAGGAATACGAAAGGTTAATATGATTTTTTGATCTCGATAACACAATAGCTTAAATAGCGATTGCATAAATTATAAAAAACTAAAATATGGAGGTTCCAGTATCTGGTGGTGGTGGTGGAGCTGCGAGGATAAGAATAGGAGTGGATATTATTTCCTTTAGTTCGTAATAACGATAAGTAAGTTACTTATCATTTATTCAGGATTACTTATTTCTGCGGACTGTTCCGGAGTCTGATTATTTTTAGTCCTGCATCATAATGTTAATAGAGGTAAATTATTTTGTGTTTATTATGCGTTCCTGGTGTATTTGTTAGTGTAGACCTATCCTGGGTGATTAGTGTCGTTGTTTTATTTTAGACTACTAGGGATATTATCTAGTAGGTTCTCGAACTCCTCCTCAGGGAAGTTTTAGAGGTTTAGTTTAAGAATGGCTGGAAGATAGGTATATTTGCGCTTGGGTTTTTCCTAAATGTTATGTTAGCAAGAGAGGTGTATGCAATACGAAGGAAGTTTTCAGTTGCTTCAGTTTCGCCGAATATCTTGTGGTTTGTGTAAATTCTTTGTAGTGTTTTGAGTCGTTTTGTGGTAGGTGTAACCTTAGTACGTTGTATTGTGACTTCATTGTGTTCTGCAGTGCAATCGGTGTAAAACCCTGTGTTCACGTGTAGATATAGGATTGTTTTGGTTTTAAGGTAGTGTACAGTGGCGCTAGGATGTCGATTATGGGGAAAATGTAGGCTTTGTGAGTATATTATATCCGTCAGAACTCCGCGGAGGTTTGATCGGTTTTGTACTTTATTAAGTGTTCTGTCTAAGTCGTCATTCCTGCTTTGTAAATGTTAATCCTAGGTAAGTAATGTCGTCTCAAATCGGTAACCTTTCCCTTTGATGGTTAATGATTACGTGATCTTCTTTGAGTAATGGATGTTTGGAGAAGTTCTGTCACGTGACAGAAACTTTATTTTATTGGGGAGTAAAGTTTTCGAAGTAGGGCGAACGTACTCTGCCTCGTACAGTGCTATACATTAGATACGAAAGTAGGGGATTTGTAAACTCGTAGACAGTACCCAGCGGTTGGATATTATGAATTACACCAGCATGCCAGACTCTGACAAAAACTTGTTTTAAGTGTAGAAGACGGTTGGTCAAGATTTGCTATGTTTCTGTAAAAAGTTTCTGTAGTGTGCTTGGCAGTTTCTGTTTGGTTCGGAAGCAGAACTGGCAGTCGGGTAGTAGGTTATGGATTCTAGGAAATCTCTCAGCACGGAAGGAGTGAAAGTTTGTAGGATGCAGGTTTTGTCAAGTCGGAGTTTTTTTGGGACTATAACAGCAGAGGCGGATTTCCAAGCTATCATGAAATAAGATGTCGGACAACCGACGGAAGTATTCGACCTGATCGTTAGAAATTAGATTATCTTCAGGATCGGTTAGCTAAGATTTGGGTGCTTGAGTTTGGATGTAAGACGGATCGATTGTTCTTCGGTACATTTATTGGTTTCAGGCCGAACTAGAGCGTTAAGTCGATTACATTCTGTCATGAAAGCGCGTTCCCTTGATCTCAGAGATTCGTCACGGACTTCCCTCTTTCCCTTGATCAAAGTGGCAGTGTAATGAGGAAGAGGTTTACAGGAGATATCTATCGATGTTTGGGAGATTTAGAGTGCGACAACTTCCGTAATAAAGTAAGTCGGTTACCGCTCTCTCAACATCGTGGGTTATGTGTATTGGAGATATACTCGCTGAGTATGTTCAAATTGACGTTTGAGAAACGTTTCTAATAATGTATGTTGGACGACGAGGTGGAATGCGACCAAGAACATTATGACTAGAAGAAGATGATGATGTAAGGTGATGCTACAATTGCATTCAAAATTGACATAAGTATTTTATTGAATTAGCAAACGGTGAAAAGGGTTTTCGTGTCAGCTGACTCAGGTTTTTGTATTTATTTTTAAGCTTACCTTTTCGTCATTTGACAGATTATTTTAACGAAAATTCTATTAATATACAATTGCGTGTTTAATTGTCTTTCATTTTTAATATAAGTATTTCTCATTATTTAACTACTTTTTATGAGTTACATTTGTTTATTAATAAAGGCATTTCTGTTGTTTACTATCAAGTTTTTTACATATTTCCTTATTTCAATAACGTTATTGTTTTATATCCCAAATCAACATTCTAAATTTTTATCCAATTAAAAATAGTTATAATCTAAATTCACTGATCTAGAGGTAACTAACCGAATCTCAATGAACTCTGTAAGTGTATAAAGAATCTGTGCGGTTAATCATCAGTTCTACTTTATCGTATTTAGGGGTTAGCAGATGTGAAGAGGAAATTCTTAATAAATTGGAAACTTCCGTGCGTTAGGGTCGCTGAATTTGTTTCAAGGGATGAAGTAAACAGTTACTCCTTAATAAATCCATCGTAGTAGTCGGCATGTGTGCAGCTAAGGAAAGCCCAATTACTTAACCGATGGTCGGCTATATTTGCTAACCTCTTCTTATTCTAGATGCCCGAGTTTTGTTTGTTTTATAAACCAATGAATTCGAGTTTCGCGTTCAAATAGCTGGAGATGCTTTAAATTTAAATAAGCGATTAGAATATTTGTTATTAAAAAAATTGTAGGAACTGAACCTTATACGCGTACCTACCTTACACAAAGCGAATACATTCAACTTTTACTCGACCCTCTCTCATGTCTAACATATTCCTAAAGTTAGAATAATAACATTAAATGATCAAAGACTTAAGAGCAACGAGATAATACGGAATGTCTTTTGTGTTTCCAAACGTTCTCTAGAATTTCTAAGATGGAATTTTAATGTATTTTTACCTGTATGTTTGAGTTTGAATTGCAGATAGACAATTCACATTTACATTTGTAACAATGCCTAAGGATAATTCAAATAAAATATGCGCGATTTTGTTTCATCTTTAACTTACTTTCCTTGCTTGTAAAAAAAAAAGGTTTTAAATTGGTGCGTTTCTCAATACCTACTACATAAATTACTAATGGTTACTTTGAAGTGAATATTTTCGTGACACATTTCTTAGTAGAGGATAAAACAGTCACCTAACTTGAAAAGGCTTTAGATAATTCACTTTTCACTTCAAAGAAAATTTTTAAGGTTATCCTGTCAGGTGCAATAAAAATAAGGTTACACAATTTCGTGAGAGAATTGGGGTGCGTCAATACTGCTATTCTTTTTACTTTCTAATACGCGAAGTAAAGTATCGTTTCATTTACATTTCTAACTACAGTTTATAACTCGTATCGGTTTGACTTGTTCAAATTTTAAACCTCATTAAGTCATTCTACTTATAAAGTACATTTGCTGAAATAGAGCAGTCACGTAATTATGTGAAACACCTTACATAACTGTCACTGTCAAATTTTTCAATCCTTTACCTTTGTCTGTGCTTATTTTTCATTAAATTATTGCTATGGTCGGGCCGGCGAGAGGTGTCTTATGACTCATCTTTTAGTGAAGCATGGTTCAAGCTTTTAAAAACGTATGTCGTTATTGGTTCATACAGTTAGTAATTTTGAATACCAACAAAACATCGTCAATGTTTCTAGGTTATTTTCAAATTTAAGCCGCGCTGTCAAAACACTATGCGATTATACGAAACGAAATATATAAAAAAATATATAGCAGACGTATATTATATAACCCGTCTTTCTTTAAGTGGGAATTTCGCACTAAGATAAAGTGAAACAGATGCATGTCGACGCGAGATCATCTCGACGCGAGTTCATTCACAGTATCTGTCAATCAACGGGTCAATAAACAAAGAAAAAAATTCTTACTGATACTGAAGTCTCGTTAAACAAACATTAGCAAATGTGTTTCCATTAAATCTGCGTTTAATGAAAAATGCAAATTAAGGGATTAAATACAATTGAAAATAATCTTTGATAAGTATCAGATTTCCGTTACTATTAAACACAGATAGTGCAAACAACGCTTTTTGCTAAATAATAATATAATGAGAGTTAAGAAACAATTACTTACAAATGAATTAAAATTCTTTGGTGTTTCTAATAACACACCATTCAAATATATGAAAGAGGGGATGATAATTTTACAGAAATATGCAGGTTTCGATTTTGTATTTAGTAGTTCTTCGCGTGTCTTACGATTAATTAAATTGCGTTCACAATGATACGTTCAATTCGCAACAGGGAAAAATATGAACACAATGGATACCTGTATTGTTTCAATAAGTTAGTTGCTAATGGTACGAAAAAATCATGGCGGTGTGATGTTGAACTAAATAAAAATATTCGATGTAAAGGTCGTATTTATACAGGCGCTGTAAGTGACGTGACGAGTTTGTTCGGATTGTCAGTACGCAGTGCCATGGTAGTGATGCTGCGCGGGTCTAAGTGGTGCATACAATTAACGCAATTAAACGGAGAGCTATCGAAACTCGAAAAATCCCAAATCAAAGCCGTACCAATATCACTCGAACCATGTCGAGTGGAGTTATGAGTTTTCAGAATACTGTACGACAAATAGTTCAACGTTCCCGAAAGTTGGTTAATGCAACACCAGCACAACCTCTAGATCACACATCTATTGTAATACCTGACAATTACAAGAATGATGGAAAAGACAATTTTTTACTTGCTGATTCTGGATTTGGTGACGACATGATAATTACCATCTTTGGTAAAACCAGTGTTCAAACGTGGATTATGCACGTAAGAAAAATTTACGTTGATGGGACTTTTCGACTTACCCCCAACTTATTTCAACAGGTGAGTATCCTTCAGTGATGTAATCTGTTATTCTTATAAAGAATGACACGTTAAAAGTTCATTATGCTTTAATGTTATTATTCGATGATACGTAAAATTAAAATTAAATACATATAAGGTTTTTTTGTTCATACGATAAATTCAAAACATAAATTTGATTGATACATATCTACATGAATTTTTGAGTTGTGTAAATTTTTCAGATCTTTGTTATAATGGCAGAACGTGGTGGTTTTATTTTACCCATTTTATTTGCACTGTTGTCAAATAAAACTGAAGAGACGTACACGCGCATGATACGTTTAATTTGTAATATTTGACCAAATTTCCAACCGTCTCAGATATCTCTGGATTTTGAATTGGCTGTAATTAATGCTTTCAAATCTAATTTTCCTCATGCGGAGTTGAATGGGTGTTTATTCCACTTAGTGAAGAATTTAAAGAGAAAATTGATACAAGAATGCCTCATAAGTCGGTACAATGATAATGCAGATTTTGCACTTCATGCCCACATGATTGCTGCTCTTGCGTTTGTCCCAATTAATGACCTGGAAAACGGATTGCAAGCGTTAAATAATTTATTTCCCAATGAATTGGTACCAATTTTGGACTATTTTGGGGACACGTATATTGGTAAAATGCAGCGTAACAATCGCCGACGTCGACCTCTATTCGATTCTAGAATTTGGTCCTGTTATACGAGAACCTTAAAATGAATCACGCACAAATAATTATGCTGAAGCGGCACATAGACGCTTGCAATCTGAATTTGGTGTAGATCATCCAACCTTATGGAAATTTATTGATGGGATTCGCGGTGTTCAGAAATCTATTGACCAAGTTTATGAGCGCTTTGTTCGCGGTGATGATGCACCAAGAAAACGTTGTAGGTATGCGCTGGCAGATCGACGTATTTTGACATTAGCTCAAGACTACGAAAATTTGCGAAATCACAGAATATCTAAGAGGAATAGCACACAATTTTCTTATGGATTAAGGTTTTTTTATATATTTTTTTTTACTTTTAAGTCATTTTGTAAACAGAAAAATAATGCAAATAATTCCTCAACTGTTGGCATTTATGATTAAATTGATATAACACAAGTGTTTTTTTTTTCATTTTAATTACGACTTATTTACAAAAATATGGCATTTTAGACCAGACGGTATGTTTTAAAATGCCCATGTTTGGATGTTTTCTATATCGAATTTTTTTACTTTAATGGCTCCAAAATGTTACTAGTAATAATAATTTCACTATGCGCGGGTTCAAAAACATGTGCTCATTTTTTTATTAAATAAAATGTTAAAGAAACGTGAAAAATTTTGCTTTTTTTTCTTTGAACTCAAAAGCTATTTATTTCAGATAAAAGTTTCGTAATTAAATTTTACACAAGAAGCAGCTAATATAAAATCGAAGAATACATCTTCGCATTGCAAAAATAGCAAAAAACAATGAAAAAATGTATCCACCACACCAAATTTCATTAAAATCGGTCTGATAGTTTTTGAACAATAATTTGGCAATCTATATTTTGAAAAAAAAGAGCCTAAACTAAGACCTCTAGAACCTTGAAAATTTAATGACATAATAAAGAGCACTCAAACTCTCAAATGTCTTTTGAAAAATTGAAATACATTAATTAGGAGAACCGTGGCAATTTTTTAAAAATTTGTGTAAATTTTGGGCTTATAAACAATTAGAATAACTTTGCGAAATATAATTTTTTTTTATATTTAAACTTATATTGAAAGTATTCAGAAAGACGCTTCTTAAAATATAAAAATAAGAAAAAATAAAAAATATAATTCGTAAAAAAAAATTTAAGTAAATGATTACATTTTCTATGGTATTAACATAAAGCATACAGCACTTAAAAATAAATAAAATAAAAAATATTCTTAATTTGTATTTATTTTTATGTCTTATATAACATTAAACACTGATATTTAAGCCTATTTTACTAATTTTTTTAAATTTTTCAATTTAGGAACTTTTAAACAAATAATTCCGAATACTTTCAATATAAATTTAAATATAAAAAAAATCTATAATTCGCAAAGTTATTCTAATAGTTTATAAGCCGAAAATTTACACAAATGTTTAAAAAATTGCTACGGCTCTCCTAGTTAATGGATTTCAATTTTTCAAAAGGCATGTGAGAGTTTGAGTGCTCTTTTATATGTCATTAAATTTTCAAGTATCTAGAAGTCTTAGTTTAGGTTCTGATTATTTTTAAAGGATAGTAATTTTTTTCCAAAATATAGATTGCAAAATTATTATTCAAAAACTATCAGACCGATCAAATTTGGTGTGGTGATGTACCATACCAAAAAGTTTTTTTTTTGCCAAGTATGAAGGCCTTACCTTTTATATGAGTTTTCGAAAAAGAAATTTCAAAAATACTTGTTTTTTTACATTTTTTCATTGTTTTTGTTATTTTTGCAATACTAAGAATGTATTTCTCGATTTTAAATTACCTGTTTCTTATTTAAAATGACATTACGAAATTTTTTTCCTTTTGCAACTTTACTCTGAAATGAATAGCTTTTGAGATATTCTAGTTCAAAGAATAAAAAAAAGCAAAATTTTTCATGTTTTTTGAACATTTTGTTTAATAAAAATTTGAGCACAGGTTTTTGGACCCGCGCATATTGAAATTATTATTTTGGAGCGATTAAGGCAAAAAACATGGAAAACATCCCACCCAAAACAGATACCGCTTAGTCTATTAATTATAATAATAGTCGTATATGTGAGTCTGATGGGGAGAGATAAGTTCACGTCGAAATAGTGGTGTCGAAACAGGAGCGTCGATGTGATTTATATTATACCGTTGAATGAATCAATAATACAAACGTGATTATTTAAAGGATGATCTCGCGTCAAAACGATCCCGCGTCGAAGCGGCGGTATCGAAGTGGAAGCGTCGAAGTGGCCGCGTCGCAATAAGGCAGACCGATGTTGTCAGATTGTGAAAAATAACAGTTTGACAACTGTCAAATCTCAGCTTCAGGGGTTATGTCATTTCAATGTTGGGTTAGGAAATTAACCGAATTTTAAGCGGGGAATTTGTTATACTATTCTAAATATGAGGGGTGAAATTAGAAATATCACAAAAGTGTGGTTATGTTCGTATGGTTTTTGTGGTGAAAATTGTCAAAATTGGAGACGAATTCTGCAGCCTGGAATATTTTGAAGAGGAGCTTAAAAAATTCCAAACGAAAACCAACGCAGTCTTTTATAAACGGTCAATGATTAGCATAGATGATGCTCGAAAAATAGGTCTCAAACGTTTTATATATGCATCTTTACCATATCAAGTTCATTATTTTTGCATTCATGGTGATAAAAACATCCCAAAGCGGATGGTTGACAATAGCAGAATTTCGAGGTAAATTGTCTTAATTTAAAGATACATTTCTTATGTTTTTTGGAATCGAATATTCATAAATGTTTTTTACTAAAGGAAAAAAAATTCTTGAAATTCCCGTAATTAGTATCATAATGAGTATTAAAATGCTCACAGTATGATTCCAAAGAAACTTTTTGTTTTGTTGCATAAAAATGTTGAGATACATACAGGTGCTTACAGTAAATAACAAATTATTTCAGGTAAATTTTTTATAACCGACCTTTTCGTATTTGGTACCTACCTGCTTTTTCTAAAATAATTTGTTACGTACCAAAATGTAATGCATTTAGCAAGTACCGCGCGCTATGGCCGGACCTGGATGTGATTGATCCTAGCACTTGACAGCATGAGATACGCCGGCAACAATGAGCTTCATAAGGCACTATTTTGTAATCTCAGTGTGTCCTCGACACTCATATTTTGTATACAACAACCCACTCCTTTAATTGTAATATTAATTATATCAGGTGTATTATTAATTTAATTACTACGAACTGCCTTCATTTCATAACATACGACTTGCAGCAACAAAAAATCGTGTCACTACAAATTGTTTCTGCAAATTTTGAACACAATCACGAAACATCAGAGGTAATAATACTTTTAGCTTAAATACTATTTCTAGATTAACTCTCCATAGGAATACAGCTCAGACATATAATAGTTATTTACGATTTAAGTACGGTAATATGAAATTACGATACGAATATCGTACAACGTTTTAGCTACTATCAGTTTTAATTATATAGAGAAATAAGTAATTCAAGCAGCGAAATTTATTAAACATGGTATTATCCAAGCAGGCGTATTATATAATATTATCATTGTAAAGTTTAATTAAACTTAGATTGTCAATATTATTTCTATAGACAGTTTTGAAAATGAGTTCAGATCAAGATAATTGCAAGGATTCCATTATTAATGTTTATAATAAATAGTTCAATAATTTTTTTTAGATTTTATTTTAGTAATTATTTTATTCTCACTTAGACTTACCGCAATAGTGCGGTTAAGTGATTAGTTTACCGCACGAGTGCGGTAAAGTAAGACATTACGATATGTCATTAAATGATGTAAAACTTGATAGTAGATAAAAGATATTACAGTTTGCATTACAATGAGTTAAAAACATTTTGTCCTTAGTAATTTCTGAAATATAAGTAATTGTGTTTTAGAACTTGTTCAAACACTTGCCTCAAAATAGGAAATTGAGTATTGAAGAAGAGCAAAAGTAGAGCAGTTTCTAAAAGTTGGAGGCAATAAGAAGAAGATAAAAGACGTAATTGAATCTATATGTAATAAAGTAGTTTTGTTGAAAGATTTAAGAAATATTGCATATGATAAAAAAATGCAAAGGAAATGGTTTGGCAACTGTTGTTGACCACTTCAAAAATACATGTGGTAAGTTTCAAAAATCCGGTTTTTAACATAACATTTGTGTTTTCGTAATTTTCTAGGTGCTGAGTGTCAAATTCTTGTCGAGAGAGATATTTTTAAGTGCCTTTTCTTTCAAACAAGTGAAATGCGACAGTCATTTGAAGGATACCCAGAATTTATTGCAATTGATGCCACATACAAATTGTTAAATATTCGGACACCTGTATACCTTATGCTAGTGGAAGATAGCAATGAGCAGTCTGAAACAGTAGCGGTTACCATTCTTGTATCTGAAGTAAAAAATAGTTTCAGATGGTTTTTAGAAGTGTTACAAAATAAAATTATCATGGGAGACAAAGATTTATTAGAAAGACAGCTTCTTAAAGAATGTTTCGAAAATTCCCATGCTGACATTTGTAAATTTCATTCTTTAAAGACTTTTAACAGGAAAATATCTTGTGAAAAGTAGGCATTTCACTTGGACAAAGAGATCAGGCAAAAGAAATTTTTTCCAAAAAATTATTTATAGTAAAGACGATGAAGAATATGACTCATTACATCAACAAATTACAGAAAATTTACCTTTAACAGTTGTAGATTACTATAACAGTAACTGGCACAGCATTGAAGATGAATGGACTATGGATTCAAAATTCCTACATTCAAGCTATAATACCACAACTAATAATAGACTTGAGAGAACAAAATAAAACAGGTTGTCAGTAAGAACTCTTCATTAGTTGATTTTATCACGATTTTTTTTCATTTTATACCAAGGCATGATAGAAGAAAGAGACCATGTTACTGCCTACCAATATTTTAAAGTTTCTCAAGTCGCAACACCAGAACATCAGTACCAAGATCTGTTCACCAATTATGCATTTAGTTTTGTTCTTAAAGAATTGCAAAACAACACCAGTATCCAAAATTAAGCAGTCAGATTCTGAACAGTGCTATTCAATCCACTACGGGTCGAAGGCATATGAAACCACCATTGACAGTTGCACATGTAGTGTTTCTGTATCAATGATGTTGCCTTGCAGGTAATTATTATCCGTTTAATGTTTAATACATTCCTGGACAAAATTATATCACTTTAATGACCTCAAATAATTAAATTAGTAGCAAATTAAATAAAATCAAAAAAGAATAACATCATGATAATGGACTTTGATTTTACTATTTTCCATATATTATTGCATTTACTCTATATATTTAAGAATCATCTATTTACATTAGCTAACTCTGTTTATGTATTTCTTTTTCTTTCAGACATATATTTGGGGTACGTGAAGCACAAGGATTAGACTTATTTGATTCTCATCTATGTAATAATAGATGGACACTTCACTACATGCAAGATAACCAAAGAATTTTTATAAACTTTTAGAGAATGAGTCACATAAGGACAATGTTACTAATATTTTTTGATATTTCAAGACAGGTTTCATCAAAAAGGAAACTAAACAAATTTGAGAAATACAAGAAAGTTACGTTACTATTTAGGGATATTGGTAGCATGATTTCTGACCAAGCTGGTGAAATTTTTGAAACAACGCTTGAACAGCTGTCAACATTGAACATTCCTGAAAATAGCAGCTCTTGTGTCTTAAAAAATATTATTATTCTCAAAATTCAAAAAATAAGAGGACGTCCAAAAGGAAGTGATTGCACTGTTATTGGTTTACCATAAAAAAAATTGTAGGTCAGTAAGACAAAAATCCTTTTCAAAAAGTGTTAAAATAATTACAATAGAAAAAGTGATGTTGATAATGTAAGTTTAGATAGTACTGAACATATAAATTTGGAATTGATCAGGAAATATTGCACAGATTCAGGCTGGCAAAAATTAAAATTGGTTCTGGAGGAAAAAAGAAAATTAGATTGGATGTTTTAATGAACTGCATCTGAGTCAATCAATAATAGATGAAAGTTGCTTAAAACAGTACCATCTAAACTGTGTGGGTCTGAAAACTGTGGCAAAGAAAAAAATTCTGGTTTTGTAGATATTGTTAAAATGATATTATTTGTCAAAATAGTTGTAATATTAAGGGTGACTCGGATAATACTGCAGCCCAGTCATATTGGTAAAATATTCAGGTTTTCAGATTCTCTAAATCAATTTTCAGATTACCTAAATTGGTATTAAATGTCATTCTTGTATGCATGTATTATTTAAGTTCGTTAATAAATATATGTGAAAGTTGCTTAAAGCGGTACCATCTAAATTGCGTGAGTCTGAAAACTGTGCCAAAGAAAAAAAATCTGGTTTTATGGATATTGTGAAGATGATGTTATTTGTCAAAATAGTTGTAATATTAAGGGCGACTTCGATAACACTGGAGCCTGTTCACATTGGTGAAATATTCAGGGTTTCAGATTCTCTAAATCGGTATTAAATGTCATTCTTGTATGCATGTATTATTTCACTTCGTTAATAAATAAATAAATACACTTGTATTACTTCAAGTTCTAGTTAAGATAATGATAATCCTGTTAGGGTTTGTTTGCTGGGTGGTTTAATGAGAGAAGTATCCAAACAATAGTTTTATAAATTATATTTTATTTTTTCAAAATATCTTTTAATTTGCTCCGTTATAATTGCGCAAGAAATTTGTATTTTACCGAGTAAATTTGTGTTTTGTAATAAAAATCTGTTTCCTAGCAATTAGATGAGAAAAACTGTCAATTGATAAAAAATGCCGAAAACACCGAAAATGGAGCATTTTGAGGTTGACAGTTTTTCGATTCAAATTTCTAAAGGAAACAGATTAGAATTTAAATAACACAAATATTAAATACAAACTTAGAGTGTAATTCGGCAGGACAGACTAAACGAACAAAAAATTTTGAAACATCAATGTAGTTCAATGTGGGGGTAAATAGTTACTCATTCTTAAAATAACAGGATACAGTGAATTATTGACAAATGTTAAACTATTTATATGGGAACGGTTACTGCGATAATTCATTAGAAAATAAATAAGTGAAAAAACCACTAGTGCATTTGTCGCTGTGAAAATTGTAGGTAACTTTTGCCGCTGTCAAAGTGACAATTGCACTGCGACATATGAATTTTTACACATGAGAAAGTAAATGAAAATTATTTATATTTTGCACCTTCAAAACAGTATCTTTAAATTTTGCTCTAAACTGAATAGTGGTGATAACATTAGGGGAGGAGGGATCTAATTTTTTATATTTCTAATCTCACCCCTCATGTATAGAATTAGTGTAACAAATTCCCCGCTTAAAATTCGGTTAATTTCCTAACCCAACTTTTGAGATGACGTATTATGTTTCCGCTGCACAATTATTTTTTGGTACTCCCGATGTACCATTAAGTTATGTTATGTCAAACGTTTAATGTCAGAAATGCCAACCTAAATCAATTCTATCTGCGTCCTCTCTTGCACAATAAGCAGGTTCTATAGGTGGTAATGAAACAAAATTAACTGCTCTGAAAATTGGTATATATAATCTTACAACGTGATCAATCTCAAGTGTACTGTAGTGGTATGACAAAAATCCCTAGTTGTTAATATTGTTGTGTTTTGCAGTTGGCTGCTTTGGATTTTTAGTGTGGTTTTAGTCGTTTTAGTTTATGTCAGTTTATGTCATATTATATCTTCGTTTTTCACTTTTGTATTTTCTTGGTGCCGAAATGTTACAAAATGTATTTGCGTATATACAACGTAGGGTGAACTTATGTTTACAATTTAATGGCGGTCATTTTGAACACATGCTGTAAAGCAAAGTGTGATAACTAATGTGTACCTAAGGAGTTAAAAAAAATTTGTAAAAGACATTGTCATTCCAGAAACATGTACTGTAAATTTTATTTAATTATAATGAAATTATAACATTTAAATACTCAAGATTCATTATTTTGTTGTATTTTATAGGGATGCAGTCTAATCAAATACAAAATAGTCATTATTTAAATTAAGATAATATTTTATAATATGTATAAGTTAATGACCTTCATACAGATTTGAAACTGATCGTAGTTTTTACTCGAACCATGCTCTAGAGTAGCTAGAGCAATACAGCTTCTTACCAACTTATCAGTGGTACCAACTTAAATATTTTGATCACGTGGTATACACTTGAGATTGATCATTCTGTATATATTAAAATAATCGGGTGATTTAGTTCATGCAGATTGCGCGACAAACAACTTGATGGATTTCGATGATTTTTTTTATATGAAGGTAATTTTACGGGCGGCTTTAGAATTTTTTTTACGTTAACATATATTTATGTCTATTAATCTCGGTCTGACATGAAGTTTTAAATGCCATTCTGACATAGATTATTGTTTTTGTTTCTACAATGTTGTAAATTTAATCTGAACAGCAAAATTTTGCGGGAGGAAAGCTCTTATTATTAAAGTTGTAATTGCGAGTGGTGTTTTATGATTTATCGCTGAGATACGTACGGTTTAAGATTTTTAAAACCTAGGTCTAGCCTTGTTTCTTACGTGTTTGTCAGTAAGCAGTTTCCCCAGGTAAAAATTTACGCAACTTTAAATACATAATATACATGTTATCTTTTGGAAATTAAGCGATTCACTTCGAATAAAGAGGTACCTAAATAAGCATATTTTTAGTGTTCCTTAAACTATTGGTATAAGTATGAAAATGTAAACTTTCACCATTATCACACATTATGAAATACTTGTTTTTTTGGGTTTTTGTAATGATGTATTTTAAATTATACAATCTAAACGTTTCGATAACACTTACGGTTATCTTCGTCAGTTATCTACTGACGAAGATAACTGTAAGTATTTTATTATTGGTATAAGTAGTCAGTAATTGAAAATTACTTGTATTTTGTAAGTTATACAATGAATCACATTGACCGATCAATGGCACCTATTTTACTGCAAGTTTGAAAGTATTTTACATCTGTATTTAGTGGGAAATATGATTCTAAGTAATTCTAGTACTCAAAAGCTACTTGTTGGTAAAACTTATAGAGTAACTTTGTTTAAAAACTACTTTTTCCCTATTTTTATGTTTGATCACATCTCAATATAGATTCACATTAAATAATCATTCTTACATGTAGAATTAATTAATGTGTTTGATTTAATCTATGTGAAACAACGTTAAATGGAACAAGTATTATAAAGAAATGATGTAGAAAATTTAATCTTGCAAGATATCTTTCCACGAAGTATCTTCGGAATCACTGTAGTCACTTGAAGATTGGTTAATGGTAATAATGATTAAACTGCTTTTGGACATCCCACCATTCCTGCATTTGCTTTTCAGCATGATCAATACATTTTTGCCAATAGTTAGCATCGATTCTTTTTAAGGAGTTTTACCACAGTGCTACTACACTTTCGTTAGAAAGCCACTCTGGCCAATGTTTTTATTATAAAATTCTTTGCAATTTCCCCATACTAATTCTATTGCATTAAACTGGCAGTGGTACGGTGGCAAACGAAAAATTTAATGGCCCCATTCTTATGCTAGTTGGTCAATTAGTGCGCGCGCACGCGCGATATTTTTACGAGATGTTTTTTGTTTTGCTAGTTTTAATAACTCCACTTTTAGCATATCAGCAGAATAACTTATGTTGTGTTTGTTTAAAAATTCAATTAGTTGGTATTCTTTCCAGATATATGTTGGTATCTTTTCAATTAATGTTGAATGATATGATGCGTTGTCTAATATAAGGCTAGGCTTCTCTAAGTATGGTAGTAATTGTTGTTCAAACCATTTCGTGACCATTTCAACATTCATATTATCATGGTAATCCGATAATTATTGTTTGCGGAAAAGACTAAAGATGAATTGGGAATAAACCCATCAGAATTTCCAGCACTTAATAATATAAAATTAAAATCATAAGTAGTTCACATTAACCAATTATCATTATTTTAAACTTACTGTGTTCCTTCACCAAGTGATTTTCTTCACAAATTTCTAACATCCTTGTCATGCCATGTGCTTTTTGAAGAGCCTCTACTAAATATCCATGTTTCATCCAAAAATACAGGATCGTACGTAGTCTCTTCTTTGTTTTTTAACATAATTTCCTAGAAACGTTGTTCTGATGGCAATTATATGCTCCTATTCAAATAAGCATCTTCTTGTATCGTCCTTTTTGAAATCAAAACCAATTTAATGTAGCAATTTCGTCAAACCAGTTACGCGAAACGAGAACATGTTGTCGTCTTTCAATTCCTTTACTAAGGACTTCACTGTAACAGGTAATACTAAAAATCAGATTTCTTATAGAATCTATAAGTAATTGGTATTCCATTACTTATATTTAGAGTCCATGTAATACACTTTCCGTTTAATTACATCTATAATGAAGAGATAAGAGATACCGGATCTGAACGGGGAAGAGAGGAAAGAAAGAAAGATAAAGATAGCGAGATTTCGATCTGGAAACGAAGAAAGAGGGAACAAATATTGGAGAAGGGACGAAGACAGAAAATGTAGGTTGTGTGGGGAAGACATGGAGACGATCAACCATACGTTGAAAGAATGCAGGGAGTTAAAGGCAGAGGAGAGGACGGCACAGGAGATACTTTTTTTTTTACTTATAGTATTCCCGAACAGGCTAAGATTTGCCTAACGTGCTAAACTACTCAGGAACACTGGGAGGGTTTACGAGTATTGTTAGCCTGCCGAGAAATGTTTACGAATGGCTACCTTATATTGACTTAAGTCAAAGTTTGGAGGAAAACAGGAACTGGGTAGTGCATTCCACAATTTGGTCGCTATGTGGAAAAATGTAGATTGAGCCCGTTTAGTGTGACATGATGGAATTTTGAGTGCGTAATTATAGTGTGAATGGGCAAACCCAGTGTTCCTAGCGAAGATGGCCTGCGAAGGTATTAAGGAGTGTATTTAGGAGGCACACTTGCCATGGTAATAGCGATAGAATAAGGAAAGAACCGAAACTATTCTTCTATGCTCAAGAGGCGGGTCATTTATCAGACTGATGCGGTTTACCGTATTAAGGGCGTATCGGGGAGCATCGACCCAGAGGTGGGCATTGTATTCCAGATGAGGTCGAATTTGAACCTTATACAGTAAAAGGAGCTGTTCCGATGTGAAGTACTGTTTAGATCTGTATAGCAAGCCCAGTTTACAGGCAGCTGTTCTGCTGGCTGACAAAAGGTGGTCAACCCATGAAAGGTTAGATGATATGGACATCACTAACATAGAAATAGTTTGAAACCTTGAGTTCTAAGTCATTCATGTTTACAGCAGGAAATGATCCCTCTTTCTTGGCAGACACAAGGCGACATTGCGTTTTGTCGGTGTTGAACGTGAGTAGATTATTCTTTCCCCATTCAAGGACACGCTCTAAGTCACTGTTGATTGAGGCTGTCATTTTCACCTTAACGTCCTGTCTAGACTTATTGTTGTGGGAAAATTAGGAAGAACTACAATATAGAGTGCTGTCGTCTGCATAGAAAAGAAGCCATCGACGACAACGCCTACACGTCTTTTGTCAAGAAAGCTGGATATCCAATTGATGAGCGTATCGGATTAGCCGAACGAAGTGACCTTGGCAAGTAGACACTTGTGCCAAACCTGGTCAAAATCTTTTGAAATATCTAAAGCTACTACGACTGTTTCACCAGACCTCTCTAATGTGTTATACCAAAGTTGGGTGACGTAAGAAAGCAGATCACCCGTTGAACGACTCTGTCTGAACCCATACTGGTGGCCGTTTAAGTGTTTATTGGGCTCGAGGAACGAGAGTAGTTGGTGGTTGATGGCTTTCTCCATGATTTTCGACAGAATGAAAGTGATAACTATTGGTCGATAGTTTGAGGGATCGGTTTTGTCGCTATTTTTAGGAATAGGTTGGACATTTGCCAAATTTCACGATGAGGGAAACTATCCAGATGTCATGGCGATCGAAAAGAGTTTGGACAATACAGATACTAGCTCGGGGTAGCATTTTTTTTAAGAACTCTTGCTTTATAGACAAGTGGGTTAGTTGTAAGGAATAGGTCCAGGAGATGTGAAGTATGGTTAGGGTTGTCAGGGATTGTGGTTGATTTGGAAATGATTTGTGGATCACAGGATACAGCAAATGCTTCTGCTCTATGACCTGCGGGATTAGTAGTAGATGAAAATTGAAGCCAATTGGAGTTGAGCATTCAAATCTCCCAAAATTGAAATATCGCAAGATGGAAACTGTGATAAGAGGTAGTCTATTTTCAGACTAAGGTAATCAAAAAGATCTTGGTAGTTGTTATCGTTAGGAGACCTATACAAACAACAGTAGAATTTCACAAATTGGGGCCCAGATGTTTGAACCAAATCTCGTCAAATTTGTTGTTTTCCAAAGTGGACATCCTCTTCCAACCTACGTTGTCCTTGGTATAAGGCGAAAGTTAGAGTGGAGGTTGTATCTGGAAAATTGTAGGTCAGGCGAAGCAGTGCTTCCAGGGGAGACACAATGTCCGGTTGTACTTGTTCAAGGTGTTGATGAACAGCATTAAGATTCGACCTGACACCACGTATGTAGCAGTAATGAAACCGGATTTTGGTACTTTCGATGACCGATGTCGCTTGAGTCCTACCCTCCCGGGTATCCGAATGGGGCAGAATTTTATTCCTGGTGGATCTTGCTATTTTTAGTTTTGATTTTGGCATTGACGAATTCCCCCCACAGAATACTTGGGACGGATCGACGAATCGATGTGAGAGTCTGGTCGTCTCGCCCTACTTACCTGGAGTATAGCGTTTGTTTTAGAACTCATTTTAAGGGTTTAGCCGTTAAAACGCCACGCTTGGCTAGTGCGTGTTGGCTAGTATATAAAGAATAAAGGAGATTGTGACCGGTACCGGTAAAGTTGGTGGTATTGCATCGGGACACATGGGGTATACATGCCTTCTACCTATTACTGGGGCAAAAAGTAAGGGGAGTGGATTTGATGGAAGAAATATGCAAAAGCAGAAGAAAGTTAAGGGGAGAGGAGACAAGAGGGAGGAAGACAGTGCAAGGGAGTAAGGAAAGGAGAGAGACAGTAGATAGACAATTGTAAATAGTGTACACAATAACTTTGCAATATTTTGTAAATAAGCAAATAAAGATTTATCTACATCTTTAATGTAATCATCGACATCAGTCGATTGCTATTTTTGTTGTGTTCTTGTTTTTTGAGGAGAATCTGGTACAGGTTTATCTACTTCTTAGCACGCCTTAGTACGACTTACACTTTTTTCAGTAACTCCACATGCTTCTGCCGTTCTCTAAAATATAAATTATATTTCGTATTGGGAAAGTACGGAAATAATAATAAACCCGTATAAGAGAAGTCAACTTTACATTTGGCCCTTTATGATCACGTTCACCTTCAAAATATCGTAATACGTTCATCAACATAAGTTGAGTTTGACTTTTAAGAGATTTACCCTTTAAAGACATGACGAACTGCAAATCAGACAATCTTACCTCGAATGTAACAAAACTGTTACGGATAGTTTTGAAAAAAAACTATTATAATATGAAAACACGTAGGTACGAAAAATAAAGAAGGAAATAATCTGTCAAAATGTGATTTAGCGTATCGTTGACCTACATTATTGAGATTTGAATTACAGACATACTGAAAGTCCACAAATCTTTCTTTAACACCAACAGATAAGTGAAATAAGTATACAGTAGTAATTTAATTTGCTGTTCGGTAAGGTATGAATCATAAGACACCTCTCGCAATGACGACTATAATTATTTCTTTGGTAGAATAATTTAAACCAGAGTGTGACAATGGTTCCCATTTATTGCCACTGCCGTGTGTAAGAGAGATAAGAAAATTGTTTGTTTTCATCTACATTATTAAACTGCATTACTTTCTTATGCAGCGTTGAAGCTGAATGTATTAACAGTGAATGGGTTATCCAGCCGTGTTAAATTAGGTAAAATACCCGTGTAACCAAATGAAATAAGTAAAAAATTTGATATAGGACAGCACACAATTTTCTTATGCTTGTGTCAAGGTATATTATCAAATAGGGGCTAGAGGTAATCAGTTGCGATGGGATATCTTTAACGTATTCATATTTCCTTTTATGTTAAATGTACCAAACACATCAATTGAACGTATACACATATACAGATTTTTGTATTGTAAAATATCTGGTGTGGAACACCACATGCCTTCCAACCAACAAAATGGAAATTAAAAGAAATGAAATAATTTTAATAACATTTTTTTTTGGATAATTATGCAAACTCTTCTATAATAAGTTCATTACGAAAATAGGCAACATTGTAAAAACAGAAACAGTAATCCATGCCAAACAGACGTTTAAAACTTCATGACAGGCAGAGGTTAATAAACATCTAGATGCTAACTTAAATAACTAAGGAAACGAAATAATGTTAATTGTAATTTTTTTTAGGGTAACTATGTAACCTCTTTTATACGTTCATAACGAAAACAGGCAACATTGTAAAAACACAAACAATAATCCATGTCAGAATGACGTTTAAAATTTTATATCAGATAGAGATTAATAGACAAATACATGTCAACTTAAAAAATTTTAAAACCTCCCGCTTCTACAAGATATCAATAATACAGTTTAACCATTTTAATTCATATTTAATTAATTTTTAGACTTACCTTGAGTTATATTAACTTAATACAGATAAGTTATGTAAAATTAAATTTTCTTTAAAAAATATGTCTACACGTTTTCTTATAAAATTAATCGTTATTCAGATGTTGAAAAACTTTTAACTCACACTTAAATTCTACCATAGGAATTTTTTGCCGCTAAATTACACATCGTATCAAAAAATTGTATAGAACGTGATTAATCGATATGTTTAAGATCTATATCTAGGTATTTGATAATGCAACATGTGCTTTTTGTTGCAGTTCGTTTAGTAACAGTTATTTCGTAAATAAAGGATAAGTTATTAAATAATAACTTTGATATAATTTAAACTAGCAACATGTTACATTAAAATGACTAAGCTGAGTTATTTTGAAAACGATGTAAATAAGTAAATCTACATACTTTGGTGCAATAATTATTTATGTTATTCATTGTGTATTGTTTCTTTAACTTTGTTTTATTGATTAAAGTAAAATTAACTTTAAATATAATACTAGTTTCATAAATGAGGTAGGTATTACATCACAGTATGTGTTAAAAAGACATATGTAACATTTTTCTAATTATAATGTAACAACATATTCATTATATTTAGGTCTACTCGATGTAGGTAGAATTTTGATACATGAAAGTCATATAATGTAGCAGAAAGTCATATTGATAATTCTGTGTTTATTAAAGGCTCAACTGCCACTACAATTCAGTACATAGAACTTTTGAAAGTAGTGAACATGAGCGTATCATTTATGATTAAGGGGATTCGTCAATGACATCAATGAAAGCCCGCATATGTATCTATGGGATTTACATCAATGTTAAAAATCATAATACATTATTGTGCACAGCAAAGGTTTTTCAATAAATTCCAGTAGTCCGAAGTACAAAAATATATCAGGATCACCTTTGATTCACAGTTTTAATTACTTTTAAGCTTAACATTACCTTAGAACAATATCTTCTGTTAATTAAAGATAGTTTCATTTCATCATTAACCTTAGAAAAAATGGGGTGTTTAATTTCAGGGCAATTAAGAAACCAGTAGCGTCACCAGTTTTAATTTTTTTTGTTCGAATTTGACTTTTAATGTGAGGAATTACTACAAAATTCGGTACGTGTATAAAACGTTCAAGGGTAATAAAAAACTTATTAAGTTGTAGGTCAATCTTCTTATACTCTATAGGAGAAGAAAAAGTATAGTAAACAACTCGATAATGGTGCGTAATAGGCTACTTACAACCCTTATTTTGTAATACACAATTACGGTATCAGTAAGTTAATAAATTATGAGATACAGTGACTATGACATGAACCAGTTACGTATTAAAATGAAGAACTTTAAAAAACCTAAAAGCTGCATAAACAATACCGGCCACCGGATGTACAGGTATAGAAACGGTCATTCAGTAATTAAAACATCGATATAATTTCTTCATTTAGATTGCAGCAATTATTGTAATACTTCACCTTGTAGAAATTGTTCTGAAAGTCTTCGTAATAGTACAGGGTGGTTCAAACTCAACGCCTTGGCCTTATGCGAAAACCGGAGAAGATGATTAAAATCTGATTGAGGAATCTGAAATAGTTTATATTAGTCTATAATTTGCACAAAAAAAAATAAATTTGTAAAAAAAGTTAGAAATTGAAGTTATGTTGTCCAAAATAAAAATTTAATTTTCCATATATTCAGAATGTTATCATCAATCTGCCCAAAACCACTTTTTTACCTTGTTGGGTTCAAAAGTTAGAGAGAAAAATATGTTTAACAAAATGTGTGCTAAAATCTCTGTTAGGGCAGTTTAATTGACTGCTATAAGAAGGATATTTACAATGGCAGTACTCTTTTGCAAAAATGTTCTATAAGGCAAGCAACTTCAGAACTAAATTTGAAGTATTCCATTATTCAGAGAATTTTGAAAAAATACAAATATCACAATTAAGAGTTACACAATTTGGAACCTTTCACTGAACCCCTGCAGAAAAACGTCTAAATTTTATTTAAATGTAATAATTGATCATGAAGCAGTGGATCGACTACTATTTCACCATATCTTATGGCCTGATGTGGGTCGATTTATAAGTAATGGCAAGCCTAATTATAAAAACTTTCACTGTTGGTCGATAGAAAATCTCCCTTATGTTCTCATTATTTCATGCTTACATTTACATCCACATGCTCTTCTAATATTACTAGGAGCTCTGCGCTATTCGCCTTCATTCCGTAATCATTATTATCTTTATACCAGATATTTGCATTTAATTGCATATCACTTTCCGTCCTGGCCACTATCACTATGTCATCCGCATATATCATCTCTGATATAAAGACCTGCTGCAACTTGTATACCCCCACTCTTGTTTTCCTTACTCTTTCCTTACACTTCCCAGCAATTTCATCCATTAGGGCAACAAACAACAATGGGCTCAGAATTCCCCCCCTGTCTCACTCCCATTCTAGTCATAAATTCCTTCGATGTTTCATTACGAGTTCTTAGCACACCTCGCATGCATCTTTATATACCTTTAACTGCTTGTAATAGCTTATTACCTACATTTCTCCGCTCCAGCATTTTCCACATTTTATCTCTGGGTGCAGTGTCAAACGCTTTTTGCATGTCTACAAAACATTTACTATTTCTCTTTTTCTCGTGTCCCATAAAATATTCCTGCCATCTCTCTATGATTCGCACATTATTAGGAATAAGTTACCATTTTCATTCCTTATACCTGTAGTGTTCTCACTCCGTCTCAGTCTAAGGCTTTTCAGCGTTCTATAGAGTAATTTAGCATTTTCCTAACTGTCCCTTTCCCTTCTTTAACAAAATTCCTCCCATTGCTGTATTTCAGCTTCTTTAATTTTTCTTTTGACCTTTTTCTTTGTGCTTTGGACTCTTCATAGTTGCTGCTGGTTTTGTTATTTAAATACTTTTTCTGTTCTTTCTTTGCGATTTCCATCTTTGTGTCGTCATTCCCACCATGACGTAGCTTTTATTTTTTTCCCTTTAGTTACGCCACATATTTTCTTTCCTGTTTCCCATACTATTTCCCTAAAAGCCCTCCATAATCCTTCTATACTGTGTTTCTCCCTCCATTTAGTTTTTGTAATCCTATCATTTAATTTTTCCTGATATTTGCCAATTGTAGTTTGTGTACTTTAATACTCTGGTATTATTATTATTATTATTATTATTATTCGTTCATAACAAAAACTTATAATAATTTAATACTCTCATGCTTGTAGGTGTTCTCAACATACTTTTTATTTTTACATGTATCACTTTCCCTCCAATTTCTTATTTTTATTTCCACAAGGGAGTGATCTGTTCCAATTTCATACCCTCTCTTCATCCGCACATCCACTATTTCATTTCTACACTTATTATGTACTAAAACCAGATCTATAATTGATTTCTCATTACGCGATTTCATTACTGTTGTGTACTGGAGGATTGCTTTGTGCTGGAAGTACGTATTACATACTCGCCTATCATTCATACTTTATAAATCTATTACTCTGGGCCCATTCCAGTTCCTTGTTATCTCCCCAAATGACCCTATTTGTTCATCCTTTTCTTTTCTTGTTCCAACCCTTCCGTTCAGATCTCCAACAATTATTACATTATCTGCTGTACTATCCTTCTCATCCTGCATCTGCTCCCAGAACATTTTTCGCATCTTTACCCTCATTTTCGGGCGGTCCATAAGCCACTAATACTGTCCTTATTTCAACATCAATTCTTAACAATCTTTCAGAGATAATTTTCCAATATGTAACCTGTTGCATCGAATTTTTATGTGTTAGTGCTGCTACCCCTGCTTTAGATCGCTCAGCCTCATCAACTCCACCTTTTTTCTTAGTCTTATTCCCACATCTGCTTTTTCAAACATCTCAACAAATTCCTCCTCCTTCCCACTTATACTTTGTACATTCCAGAGGCTCAACCTCCATTTACCTTCCTTCACTACGCCATTCCTTACGCTTAAATATTTCCCTTTTCATTGTAGTATTCACCATACTTATGTCCTCCTGTATCTCTATTAGCTTGTTTTTTCTCAAGCTTGTTCGTGTTATCAGGTGACCTCTCCTGTACTGTACGCTTCCCAGTGCTAGTTTCTCCACTCTGCTTACTCTTTTTTATAACTAGTTTACTGTACTTAATGTACCCCATTTCGCCTAGCCTCCTTCATTTTGCCTACTAGTAATTGCCGTTCTTCTTGCACCTTTTTGGGTAGATCCTCCTCAATGCATATTTCTGTTCCTTTCAGAACCTTCGTGTTTTTAAATACCTTCGTTCTAGTTCCCTCTTTAATGCCTTTAATAATAATTGGTATAATTTCCGTATCCTTCTGCTTTCCAATCCTTTTTACCTCTTCCACTTCTACCTTAATATTTATTTCAACACCAATGTTTTGCATTATCAGTTCAACCTTATCCATTGTTTGTTCCTCTTTTTCATTCACATCCTCTTTCGCCCCCTTCATTACAAGGTTCCTCTTTCTTACTTCCCTCTCTAAAACCTCCAGTCTTATCTTCCTCTGCTATTTGTTTTTCAGCTTAGTATTATCTGCTTTAATTTTTTCCACCTCATGCAGCAGAAGATCCATTTTATTATTCGTATCTTCCTGACCCTTTTGTATTTTTTCAAACATTTCTTCCACTTTCGCCAACTACATCGACGATACCTTGATTTTATACGCCTGCAACACTTTATATTCGGGTGTATAATTGGTTCCCTAACTACCTGTTTCTTTTCCTCGCGGTTTTGGGCTGTATTTATTTACTTTCTTCCTTATCTTTTAACCTCACTATTTTAAGCTAGCCATTTTATTAAATTAAACTTATCTTACTCAATAACCCACTTTCAACCTTTTTGTTCGGCGGCAGTAGTCTCGCATTAACTTTTACTTTTCAGTCTTTGTTGCTGTTCATTCGTCACAACACCGCCCTTATCCGAGTTTAGATGTTGGTAAAAAATCAAACGCTTTTACTTCTACAATTTTAATTGGTCCACGCGTTTATAACCACAATATTGAAGGCAGACACTATTAAGATTCTACAAGAGGAGATTAGTTCTTTATTGGAGGAAGTTCCTTTACAGTTACGTGAAAATTTGGTGTTTCAACATGATGGAGCTCCTCCGCATTGACAAGGATTATTTAGACAATTTATATATCATTTGAAAGAAAAAATTACAATAGCTTGCAGTAATATATCGACGGAAACTTTAAGAAAAATAACAGAAACTGAAGTTTCACAAAGATTTCATAAATGTCTTGAAGTGGAAGGTGGCCACATAGAACATATTATTAATATTTATAGTTTTATTTCTATTTATGTGTAATTATTTTTAAGAAATGTATTGTTTACTTGTTTGACCACCATCAACCTCATCAGTAAGATTTTTTACTAAACTGAAATTGATATCCATCACATTAAAAACCGTATTGAGTTCTCCGCGATTTATTTTTCTGGGGTTAAAATTGCGGCCAGTGACGTCATTAAACTCTTAGTTGTCAGCTGTCAGTTGTGATATTTTTTTTGTGCAAACGAATTGAAGATTTATTTCAAGAATTATTCAAAAAATTATAATAAATATATATATATATATATATATATATATATATATATATATATATATATATTGTTGAATATAGGAATCGTAGCGAAGACGGCTATCGATTATTTAGTGTACCCACAGCCAAAAATGATGACCAGTGAAGAAAAGTGTGGTTAAATTTCATTAACAGAAGGGAATTACCGGCAAGGGCTTCAATTTGTGAGGTAGGTAATATTGTCTTGGTATTAAAAATCGTAATATGGATACTATTTTGTTACAATTTGTATTTATTATTACACTGTCTTTTCAGGTACATTTTAATGACGATCAGTTATAAGCTATAAGGAGAATGTTTTAATTTAGTTAGAAGTTTTCCATTATCTCTTGAGTGCTAAAGCACTCAGGAACACTTAGGAGGATGGATAGAGGGATAATGAATTGCCAATAGATGCCTATGAACAGCTACCTTAAATTTTCTCATATCATAAGTGAGAGGAAAACAGGAACTAGGGATATCATTCCAGAGTTTAGAAGCCGTGTAGAAAAATGTGGATTGCGCCCGTTTGGTACGACAAGTGGAGATTTGTACTGCATACTGATGATGTGAATGAGCGAACTGAGTGTTTCTCGCAAAGATAGCCTATTTTACGAGCAGCTGTTTTGGTAGCTGACAGAAGATGGTCAACCCATGAGAGATTTGAAGATACAGTCATACCCAACAGAGTAATGTCTGAAAACTTAAGAACTGAGCCATTCATACTTACAACAGAAAATAATCGATCTTTTTTGGCGGACACAAGGCAACACTGAGTTTTGTTATCATTAAGTTTAACTAGATTATTGCTTCCCCATTCGAGAATACGTTGAATGTCTTTGTTGTTTGAATTTGCCATTTGAGCTTTAATTTCTTGATTTGACATAGAATGTGGATTATCACTATGAGTAGACTGAGATGAACTACAGTGAAGAGTGCCATCGTCAGCAAAGCAATGGATGAGGTTAGTTGTTGAAGAAATAAGGTCATTTATGTACAGCACAAAAAGTGTAGGAGCTATAACGGATCTCTGTGGTACGCCCGCGTTAATGCTAACTTCTTTTGAAAAAAAGCCATCAACTACGACTCGTATTCGTCTTTTATCAAGGAAACTAGAAACTCAGTTGATGAGCGTATCATTTAACCCAAACGAGGTAAGTTTGGCAAGTAAACACTTATGCCAAACTTGGTCAAATGCCTTGGAGATATCTAAAGCGACTACAACTGTTTCACCGGACTGCTCTACTGTATTCTTCCAAACTTGGGTCACATATGCAAGAAGGTCACCTGTTGAACGACTTTACCTAAACCCATATTGGTGGTCACTAAGGAGTTTGTTAGTTTCAAGGAACGTGAGCAGTTGCTGATTGATGGCTTTTTCCATGATTTTAGACAAAATGGAAGTGATGGCAGTTGGACGGTGATATGAGAGATCGGTCTTATCGCCTTTTTTGGGAATAGGTTGAACATTTGCTAACTTCCATGATGAAGGAATTCCCCAGAAGACATAGAGATCGTATAGAGCTTAGATAGGACTGGTACTAGTTCGGGGGAACATTTCTTTAAGAAAATAGCTGGGATACCGTCTGGGCCAGTCGCCTTATTGATATCAAGCCTACTGATGATCGATTCGAAGAGCTTGTACCGAAAATGAATTGGTTTCATAGCGTATGAAGAAGAGTTGACTAGGGGCACATCTTTTCCAGAATCATTGAGACACGAGTTTGATGCAAACAAATCCACAAAAACATTGGCTTTGTCTACAGAATCCGCAACTACCGATCCGTCGATAGATGTCAGGGAGGGAAATGAAGATGTTCCAAAGTTGTTACTAATGGCTTTAACTAAAGACCAAAATTTACGATTGCCTAAAGGAGATGTAGCTAGCTCATTGCATTTTCGTTGTTCGAACAACTTTTTAGTTTTAGTGATGTCACTTTTGCAGATATTTCTAGCACCAACGTATTCTACATGACTGTCGACCGATTTATTATATTTCCATTTAATGTAATATTTATTTTTTAAAGATATTGCATCAGCTGGAGAAAAACTTGTAAATTTATTTTTTAGAACCAGGTTTTTTTTTTGCATTAAAAATATACAACAAGGAAGAGGTTAAAAAAACTAAATCTACCGAGCAAAAGTGTTGCTATGCGTGCACTTGTAAAGAATATTAAATAAGTAGCGTGTATTTTTGAAATAAAAAATAACGATTTGACTTTGTCTTTAAATAATTATTTCTACAACTCGTTTTGAAAGTCAGAAAAAAGAGACTTTATATTGAACTAGCATGGGTAAGGATTTCTCTGGCTGGCAGTTTTGAGAATAATTCCATTGTTTATGTATGAATAATATGTATATAAACAATGCTAAGTTTCACGGTACCGTTTGACACCAATACCTGTTTTTCAATTCAAATTTCCCGCCCTTTTCTGGAGTAAAAATGGCGTCAATTACGGTACTCTGTCTATATAGGGACTCTATGTAAAAAGTATTGAAAGCGACACCTATTATCCAGTCGAGGAATCAAAATTTATATGCCATTAAAACATTTCATCCTTCATTTGAACACACAAACATTTTTATTTCTTTGTTTACGATACCATTTGAAGTTGACGTGTCAGTGTATTTTTTTACAATGGAAATAACCGAATATCGCGCAGTGACAAAATTATTTGTTTTGGAAAGTTTATCAGAAACATGAATTCATAAAGAACTGGTGAAAGTGTTAAAAGAATAATCTCATTCATTTCCAAATGTACATAGGTGGGTTTTAGATTTTAAACGTGGTCGTATAAGGGTTGAAGATGAACCACGTAGTGGGCGGTCAAAAAGCGCAACAACACCAGAAATCACTAAGCAAGTGTGTGATATTGTTTGTGAAGATTCATGTTTGACTAAGCGTGAAATTAGTGATACCATAGGCATCTCAGATGAACGATTACTCCATATTTTACATGAAGAATTACATGTGAAAAAGCTGTTCGGAAAATTAGTGCCGCATTCGTTAACGATTCAACAAAAACTGAACTGGTTGTTCAGCTCCAAAACAGGTGAAGTTAGAACGATCGGGGAAAAAGGTTATGGCATCAGTTTTTTGGGATGCAGAAGGGATTCTGTCGATTGATTATCTTGAGAAAGGTAAAATAATTAACTGAATGTTATTGTAACCTTTTGGATCAGCTGAATGAAAAAAATCGTGAGAAGACACCTGGTTTACAGAAGAAAAAGATCATTACTCATTATGACAATGCACGTGTTCACACAAGTGTTTTGACGATGGCTAAATTGAATGAATTGAAGTACGAATTGCTTGAGCACCCACGGTATTCACCAGATTTTTCTCCCTTCGACCGCTACCTCTTCAGAAACTTGAAACAGTTCCTTCGTGGAAAGCGTTTTTCGTCGAATGAAGAAGCTGTAGCAGCTATGGAACAGTATTTTGCAGAGCTTCCGGAAAATCATTACAGAGATGTTATAAAATTATTGAAGGATCATTGGAATAAGTGTATTGAAGTTGAGGGAGATTTATGTTGAATAAAAAAATTAATTTCATTTAAAAATTCACATTCTTTTATTCTTGCTTTCAATACCTTTAGACCAACCCATAGTATTAAATTTGGTGATACTGATTCTGACAGGATCCTAATATTACTACAGAGTGTAATTGTAAAACTACATCTCTTACTTCAGCGATCGATACCTACAAATTGTTAATTACATTTACAATTAAATAGCTTACATTCATTTGTTCATATACACTATCATTCAATCAATTTTTAGTTTCCTATTTTTATTCTTCGATTTTATCGTGCAAAATCAAATACATCCTATCACTCTCCAGTAAAATCAATACGTTCCCATTAGGTTATTACAAAAATATCGTAAAAGATTTATGTATGTTATGATACTTATACGATAAGAATTATTTACTTTTTTTTAACGAATGTATTACAAATTATGTGATAACTAAAGTGGAAATCCTCTTTCTAACAGAAGTTTAGGAAACCACAAAATGATTAAGGTGTTTACAAAAGTCCATCACGATAGGGACTATGATTAGTAAGTGGTTAGTTATAATAAATGTTCCCGGCAACCTACGAGGTAAGATGCCCTATGGAACGTTAACCGCGAACCCTTGAATCTAAACTGGCTCCCGTTCACTTTCATAATTAGAGAGCATTAATTTCTTAAGATGTTACTAAGGATACGGTAGTCTAGGTGTAAGTACGTACTCGACATCATATCGATGAAGTAAATATGATACTCTTGTATTAAATTAAGATTCAAGTACCAATTTCAATGTTAGTTACGTATTTAAGAAGTTTATAAGAGGGTATAAATTGCGCTTTACAAAGTGACAAAATTTATTCAATTTCAAAATTATACTCTGGAAAGCGATCTTTATCGAATGTCATAAAGAAACACATATTTAGATGAAATCGAAAACAGCATATGAAGAATGAAATTAAAGAAAAACGTTGGAGGAAAGAGCAGTAAGGAACACTTGTAGGTTGTTAAAGTGATCATAAAAACTGATGCAGATACGCCAATCTACAGAACGTAGATTGAATAATTTTGAGAACGTTATATAAACGCGAATGTCAGCAGCCGTATATACTCTTACTACTCTCGATCTAATGCAGCATCCCGTCCCGACTATCTACGTCATTGCAGCATTGCAGTCTTACTGCAGAAGAACGTAATTCACTTCAAAAGGTTAACAGACTATTTAAAGTAAGAACAATATTTATTACAATCGTATTTATTTTTAACGTTTAATTTTAACAGGTTAAAATAATTAAAATAAATTTAATCAACCTTAAGATTTGTTTCCATAAAGCTACGAAAGTGGGACATTTTAACGTTTAATTTAAGTACTTAAATTGTGTATTTTAATACGACGACCTATTATTGCTTTTTTTCATATAAATAATAAACACGCTATGCGAGTTTAGATTTGGTTTTTAGCGTTCTAAAAGCACTACAACTAACGTGACAATTACAAAGTAAATATTACAAAGAACATGACCTATTTTTCATATTCAAGTGTGTAATACGGGAGGCCACAGTAAAAAGTTCTCGGCTTGCAGAGAAAAAACTTTTTTAATTGAAATATGCATATTTCTACCCTGAAGCATAATTTTCGGTCTGCCAATAAGTAGTAAGCTTGCCAAGAATAGCTCCGCGGGTGAGAATTCAGCCACCTTCACACACAACGAAGCGAGAACGCATTCGGAGGGAAAAAGGCAGATACTACGCGCTTACGATTGATAAAACAATTATTCGTGTAATTGAATTGAGGGAATAGATAAATGATTATCAACATATACAAGTCAAAACAATTTTTATTGTTCTAATTCAGAAATTATACAAGGATCAAATTCCACATTTTTAAAATCTGATATTTCGAAGAGCAAAATCATTGATGGCCAATTGATTTAATTGTAATTTCTGGAGAGTTAATTTCATCTATTAAATGTAAAAGTTGTAATGAAGGTATGGCAATAAAAATTAATGTATGGCAGGAAAAATAGTTCAAATTAATTCATGTTTAACCTTCTAATAAATATCGATTTAAAAATTTATTTATTATGATGGAAACTAAAATATAAGATACACTTATTACAATTATTGTTAAAATTCTTATTATTTGATCATGAAAAAAAAGGTAATTGTTCTATTAGAGGAGAAATTCTATCTTGTGAATTAAAATTTAATTAAGTAGCTATTTCTAATAACGTATGTATTTCTATTCGTTTCGAGTTTAGAGTTAAATGTTAAAATATTAAAAAGAAAGATAAGAATGTATTGATTCATTTATAGATCTAGAATTATAGATAATTTAGTTGCCAAAATTTACATTGCTAATAAATTAATCACTGTTTCGCCAGTTTAAATTACATGTGGCATTTAAAAAAGTCGTCACTTATTTTTTTTCATTATTGAAGTTGAGCACTGAACGTCTTCTATTCAAGTGACTACTCAAGTTCTAATCTCTCCGTCAATCACTGCGCAACAATAGGCAGGGTTTATTTTTATTATTTCAGTCGCAGAGCTATGTTTGTCAAGCAATACATATGGCTCTTATTATTTGATTTAATAGTTATTTGTGTATCAAGGGAGTTATGAGGGTGATAATTACCGAAGACAACGGGTTGCAATCTCGAGGGACGTTAGTACCGAGGGATTGAAAGTTGCCTGAGGTTATTAACATACATAACTTACGTGATAGATAAATAATTTAATTTTTTTATTTTCATCATAAATGAAATTGAAAACGAAATTTTGTTGGTTATTAAAATTAAGTAGGCATTGTTACCATGGATATATCAACTGACAAGCTTGCAAGTATTTGCCAAAATACATTAGAGGGAGTTATAGGTCTATAATTTCCTATTATAACTCTATAACTTTATTTGTATATAATGTATTGGTATGAAATAAAACATTTTACAGTCACATTTTTTTTAGATTTTGGAATAGATACGTAAATTTTATTATTATTATTATTATTATTCTTATTATCATTATTATTATATATTTATTTACACATATAGTGGTACGTACATAATATTATGGGGGGGGGGGGGGTAATATCCAACCATAAATTACATATATTCTTAACCTAAGGTGATACAAGATAACAAAACGAGTAATTCTTAACCTAAAGTTATACAAACTAATAAAAAGGAACAACGAAGTAACTAACTACAATTAATTTATGTTAAAGAACTTTTGGACAATGTGGCAGGTTTGCAACAGAACAGTTCGCTGAATTAATGCAAACAATCTTGAATTTAAATTTAGTGATGCCAAATTTGATTTAATTTTGCAAGATATGACCCCTGTAGCAGAAATAACAGTAGGTATAATTGTGACCCAAACTGTCATTATCTCCAGTGCAAATGCTTAGTATTTTTTACGCTTTTCTTTTTCTTTATCGTTGAAAGAAGGACACCAACATCAATGATGACACCTTATTTGTCTAGTTTTCTAATTATAATAATATCAGGCTTATTGTGTTAAATTTCCCTATCAGTGATAATGTCCTATCCCAATATAAAAGATGGGTGTAAAGAGAGACTATAGGTGACAAGTTGAGCAACGAGCGATGCTGTGTTCAATGGTTTCAGATTTTATTTGACTTTCTCTACAAACATCAGAAACTTCCAGATCCATAATGTGTTTTTTATACTTAATTATTTATCGCAATTACTCCATCTTGTATTGCACATACGAATCCTTCAGTTTCTGAATGTAGATATTTGTCATTTAGCCACCTTGTTGCATTTCACTATCTATATCAGGCAATTTTATTATATTCATAATCTAAATTTTAAGTTTTAAGATTTAAACGAGAAAAATGCTTATCTAATTGAATAATGCTATTAACTAAAGGATAATTTAAAGAATAAAAATAATTTCGTAAAAGATTGATTTGATTTTTACACAGATTAAATAAATTTGTTAAACCTAGACCGCCATTTTTTCTTTTGCTGTATAACCTTACTACGGAGGATTTTGGATTATATTTTTCGGATCAATCGGTCTAAATCGTTTAAATCCATGTCAGATCATTTTAAGATCCTAAACGAATAAGATAAAGTAGGAACTGCCTAAATGTTTATAGCAGATATCAAATTACTAGAGTTCAGTTTTGTTTTTAGTAGAATATTTAACTTTAATTTGGATGGGAAGTACTGTATCGCTAAAAAAAATTTCAAAAATTTTTATTTGCTCAATCGCTTTAAAAATATCTTGTGTGTGCGCGTGTGTGCGTGCATGCGCGTGAGCGCGCGTGTGTGCGCGTGTGTGTGCGTGTGTGCGCTTGTGTGTGTGTATCCGTGTGTGCGCGTGTGGGCGCGTGTATGTGCGTCTGCGCGCGTGTATGTGCATATGTGCGTGTGTGCGTGTGTGTGTGCGTCTGCGCGCGTGTATGTGCATATGTGCGTGTGTGCGTGTGTGCGTGTGCGTGCGTGTGTGCGTGTGTGCGTGTGTGCGTGTGTCGTGTGTGCGTGTGTGCGTGTGTGCGTGTGTCGTGTGCGTGTGCGTGTGTGCGTGTGTGCTGTGTGTGCGTGTGTCGTGTGTGCGTGTGTGCGTGTGTGCGTGTGTGCGTGTGCGCGTGAGCGTGCAGCGTGTGGCGTGTATGCGTGTGGCGTGTGCGTGTGAGCGTGTGTGGGTGTGTGCGTGTGTGCGTGTGCGCGTGAGGGCGTGCAAGCGTGTGCGCGTGTATGCGTGAGTGCGTGTGTGCGTGTGTGCGTGTGTGCGTGTGTGCCTGAGTGCGTTGTGTACGTGTGTGCATGTGTGCGTGTCAGCGTGTGTGCGTGTGTGCGTGTGTGCTTGTGTGCGTGTGTGCGTGTGTGCGTGTGTGCGTGTGTGCGTGTGTGCGTGTGTGCGTGTGTGCGTGTGTGCGTGTGCGTGTGTGCACGTGTGCGCGTGTGCGCGTGTGTGTGCGCTTGTGCGTGTGTGCGCGATTTTTTTCTGTGGGGTTACCTGGTGTTAATATCGGTTATGTCAGCAGTTTTTCCAGAAATGTTAGACCATGTTTTAAATTCTTCAGTAAAGAGAGCTTACCTCTGAGTAAAAAATAACGGCAACCTATTTGAACAGTCATTATTTAACTTTAAACGATTGGAGTTGTTAAATTTGTACTTAAAAAAAAATTATAAAATACTAATACTAATCCGAATTTTTCTTAAAAATTAGCATCAAAACCATAATGTGTAATACATGGTTAAATTTGTAATAAAAAATACTGTCGAATACATTGTGTTTCGTTGGTTGCGGCGATATAAAAAATAAAGTTGATGATGGCTTCTCGGAGACGAAACGTCAAATAAAATATTTGAAAATGCCAACCAATAGAATCCAAAAACTGACAATGAAGAAGTACCTATGGTTTTTAAAAATCATTTAAAACAAATGAAGGAATTGCGAAAAAAGGAAAACCCAAGATTCGCATTTTGTTTTAAATCTCGGAAACGATAAACAATAATGAACTTTTGAAAACTACATGTGAATATGTCCTAAATTATACAACCTTTTTTCTAATTTAACCGCCTTCGTGTCTCTTACCGTTTACAAGATCCCCATGCTGTTCATCTTTATCTTGGGCACGTTATATATTTATGTTTGTACTTGTTTCTGGAAACAAGCGAATCATTCGTTCTATGTTTTAAATACAAAAGATTTAAGAATATTATGAAAGTTCTTTAGCAATATCTTTTGGAAGGATACAAGATGCTGAATTTTAACTTTGTGGAATGTAGGACGGTACACATTTTTGAAAAATAAAATTATTTGTTATTCTACAAGAATATATGGGAGTATACGGAAAATAGTTACCGTCTGTAAAAACAGACATAATGTTACACAAAAACAACATTTTTTATCAATAAATAATCATATGGGAAGTACATTACATTTTAATAAAAAATCAATTGTAAGTTGACGATACGTAGAAGTTCTGGTAACTCTCTTTCGTCTGGCCTTTTCATCTGCGTAACTCGGTAATCTTCTTTATATAGGTATCTGATTTTCCGATAGTAAATATACAATATTTAAAAACCATTAATAATGTTTGGGATTAAAAAAAATTAAGGAAAACACCATTCTTGCAATGGCCATCGGGTACATAATATTATATACGTAAAAATGTAAAAGTCAGAGGCAAACTTTCTAATTGTATATATTATTTTGATTTCAATAATGCACGATCTCTGCTGGTGTTTACTGAGCGCGCTCATTATTGCCTACGTAGCTGATTAAAACACAAAGTTTAAGTAGTTTAACAAAAGTTATATTAGTTTTACCGCTTACTTTTTCTTTCATAATGCAGTTTGACTGAAGTTTTAATACGCTCACTACAAAGACGAATCTAGTTTTTTCAAGCTATTCATGAAACAATTGTGCGATTTACAGTTTAATTGAATTTTTGTACGTGCTTCAAAATTACTGAATATATTAATAAAACGTGTTGATTTCGTACCATGTTTTAATCAAGAAAAAAAAATCTTACTGCTTGCAAAATGGTACATTTAAGTACGGTAACTCAAAGATTGGTTTGAACCCAGAACGATTTCTAAACGTTTTCTGTTCCAAAATAATTTAAATTTGCGTTATAAAGATATTTCATTATTTTATTATTTTAGACTTTAAACATCTGTAGACTGTAATAAAAGGTAAAAGTGTAGGCAATAAAAAGTTTAATTGAAAGTATGATAAGAATCCAAATAATAAAAAGTTTTAAAGGATGATGCAACTTACTAGCGTAATAAATTATATACAGCCAACAGGAAAATTGCTTGCATTCTATTACACATGGAATATTAAAAATATAAAAGCAGTACGCCGACGATGTACTAACGTTGCAACTTTTAATTAAAAACATAAAAACCATATTCTATGAGTCAAGTGTTAATTTAATTTTCTAAAGTTTGAAATATAAATATAAAGCAGAAACTGCTCACCTTCAATTAAATTTTCTAAAAAAAAACATCTAAAGGTTCTATTGTCACAAAATTTCTATTAGGGCTTCAGCACACTTTTGCCTCTAGTAAAATGTTCGAAGGTCCATTCTTTATAAATGAAAATAAAACTCTGAGTTGAATATTGTACTTGTTTGAAATCGCATACAAAGATGCCATGAAATTAAATTTTCTTTCTTCTCGAGAGTTTCTTGCTTCGTATTAATATCCAAACAAAAAAGAAACATTGATTTTTACGCAGTATTTTTAATTATTCAGGAAGTCATTATCCTTTCCATTTTAAAACTTAATACGGTCTTTTTGAGAAAAAATATAAAGACCCTCTGGATTATGAACTAATTTAGAAAAATTCAAATAAAAACACAATGTCGGTTATCAAATTTCAATAATTAAAGACTCCTTGTTGTTGCTTGGTAGTAAGAATGAAATCAAGCAGTTTTCAGTAATAAGCTAATCATTATATTTGCAATCGTCGATATACGTGAACGATATGTAAATAGTATATTTAGTATTAAAAACGGTAAGGGTTGTTTACTGGTCCAAGACAATGTTTATTGTCTAAACCCTTAACATTCGTGACGTTTATACTATTTCTCTTTGGTTGAGTTAAGAAAGCGAAATTATAGAGTAGTCATGGTTTCTATAGACAAAGACCAAACACCTTTTTTTGTATTTGGCGGGCCGCGATCTAGGCACAAACGGAAATGCTAGGCATCTCTGTGCACATCAACTACTAGTTACTAGAACTTTGCTCTACATTTCGGGAACTACTTATACCGGTTGAAACGGCTTTCCTGCACACTTTCAAGCAATTTTCAACTGTCCTACCATTTCTGCAAACATGTCTGCTGTAATAGTTCTTGCCTCCTTCATACTAACTCAATTGGATTAGAGATACAATTTACAGAAGTAATCGTAAAATTAAAGGATCATACTCCTCCAACAGCTGATACACAAGAGTATATGTTTGCTGGCTGAGTTGTCCACATAACAGCAAAATAAAACAGTTTGAAATTAAAGGAAGAAGAACTCTTGTTAAAAGCTCGACTTTGAAATAATATTCTAATAGTGTATCAATTTTGACTATAAGCTTTTCTCCAAGAGATGTATGTAGTGTGTTATTGTACGGTACACTATATAACACAATTACCAATGACCGAGAATAACAACTCAAACCAACATAGTTTTCTTAGATTTCTTAGATTAAAATACATACATCTAATTTAGAAATAAATCCACTCTCACAGTCTGAATGAAGCAAAATGTACGTATAAGTAATAGTATGTAATAATCAATGCTATTTGGGAAAAATAGTGTGAACATTTATTTATTTAATTTCAAGCTTTCAGACATATACTGTGTCCGTTAGGCGTAATATGAAAGTGACAAACGTTGACTCGGTAACATTTAAATGACAAATAATAATAATAGCCTAGGCACATTAGGAAAGTTTAGGTACTGTCCTAATCACATTTATTCTTTATGTGTTTTGGGTCGCTGAACACTAATCTGAGGTTTGATGACAGATATTATGCCCGGAAGATTATTTTTTTTTGCGAAAAACGTCCAAATTTGGTAAATTTTTAGGATTTTGGGCTAAATCTCGGAAATTACGCGTTTTTTCGAAAAGTCTATGCTTTTCAAAATGAAAGTAAAAAAAGCGGCTATATAAAGGGAGGCTAAGTTGCACTGATCTGTGCATAAACTGCGTTCACAGATCATGCAACAACGCATCGGTGGCCCTCGACCAACAAGTGGACGAGGCTGAAGATTTGGATCTCCAAGAGGAAGCCTTAGCAGCACAGGAGGATGAGGAAGAAGCAGCTTATCTCCTCTCGGACCCACCTACAAAAAAGGGGCGGGTGGAATGCCGAGCTTCAACCTGAAGAGATTGAATTACACGATCCTACCAACCAACCTATACCTATTCATGTGATTATTACCTTTATCAAAACAATTTCTTGTACATTTCATTATACTGTTTCTGTATGTATCAAGTAATTTTAATTTAAATATAGTTATGTGTAATTCCATGTTTTTTGACTCCTTTTGTCTCCAGTTTTTGATTTTAGACAGGTATTTCTTTCAGGTGTGGCTTGTGGTCAGCGGACACACATTAGTTTGTTTATTTTTATGTGTTTCATTAAGTTTATTATCATAAATAGTCAAAATTATCGTAACATGGGTCGTTTCCACGGAAACCTGATGTAACACGGCACAGTATTTAGAATTAGTATACATAAAACTTGTAGTAAATTTTATCTTCTTGAATTTCGCAAAGCATGATCTCTTCGAAAAAAACGCATAATTAGCGAGATTTAGCCCAAAAACCTAAAAAATTATCCAAATTTGGACGATTTTCGCAAAAAAAAGACAATGTTCTGGACATAATCTATGTCAGTAAACCTCAGATTCGTGTTCAACGACCCAAAAAACAAAAAGAATACGTGTGATTAGGACTTGACGTAGTAAAATTTCCGCTAACTGCCCTTTTTATTCCTAAACTGACTGGCCTGACTAGGAGCATTATTTAGAACCTGTTCTTCGAAATATTCCATAAAATAATTTGCAATAGATGGAGAAACAGGAGATCCCATAGTTACTCCATCTAACTGTTGATAATACTAGTCATTAAATAAGAAGAATGATGTAGTTAGACAATGAGATATCTTTCTAATAGTTGTAAGGTGTCATTTATTGGTATTTTTGTGAACAAGGAATCCACGTCAAAACTAATTAACAAATCATCTGGGGTTAATGTTGATTTGCCAATCAATTCAGTAAAATGTTCTGAATTCTTTATAAATGAATTACTCGAACCAATGAAAGGTCGGAGTAGAGTATTAAGGTACTTAGATAATGGCGTAGGTTGTTGAATTTATGAAGCTTACAAGTGGAGAATTTGGTTATACATAAAATCTTGGTATTGTAGGTTTTAGTTTCTTCATAATTTCGGCTGGTAAGTTTGATTCATTTAACAGTTTCGTAGTTAATAATTTGAACTTGTTATTAGGATTGTATGATAGTCTAGTGTAAGCAAAATCGTTTAGCAAACTATTAGCTTTGTTTATGTAGTCAGTTTTATTTATTAAAACAGTAGCTCGTCCTTTATCTGCTGGTAAAATTATAATGTCTTTGTTGTTAAGTAATTCTTTTAAGGCTTGATAATCAGCATAAGTTAAATTCGTTTTTGGAGGTTGTGCTCTACGTAGTATTCTTGTAGTTTCAAATCTGATTCCGACTGAGGAACCTTGGAAGGAGCCACAGCAAAATCAGACCGTTTAGACAAATCAGAGCGAGTAGTATTGGATAAATTACAATAACTAAGACTAACTACAAGATTGTCAGATGAACGTTTTGTACGGCCTGTGTAAGATGTACGTGTAGTGTTGTGTTGTTTATTATTAAGAGAATCAATTTACTTCTCTGAAAAGTTTTCGTTTGATTTTCATGTATTTATAATTTTCTATATAAAAGGTTTTTCTAAAAATTTCCAGTCATCATTTGACAGCTGTTCTAATAAAAGAAAATGCAAATGATAAATTTAAGTATCCAGTTTGTCAAGATCTCGTCTTGTAGCTTGGATGACTTCTCTTACAAGAGATAAATTCGGTCTGGTACAACTCGGCACCGTCGATTTGGCGCCGCTGACTCGGCACCGCCAATTTGGCGCCGGTCACTTCGGCGCCAGTGCAACTCGGCGCCAGGGCATCTCGGCGCCGGCTATTTCGGCGCCAGCCAATTCGACGCCAGCTAACTTTACACCAACGTAATGAGCATTTGCCTTAAATATTAAATAACGTTTTAATAAAGGAAAAAATGGAAGCACGCTTTTAACCTTAAGGAGCTGTTATCCACTTATTTTGCAATATTCATTTACTGTTGGTTAGTTTAATTGCATATTTACAAAATGTATGACTGTTGGTGTAGATTAGGTCACTGCTGCGCCTTTTAATTGTTTTGAATCTTTTTTACAATTTACTTAAATAAGAATGTATATATTTGTAATATTATAATCATAATTAAAGTACCTACGTCTTTTAATTGTTTTGAATCCCTTTTACAAATTACTTAAATAATAATGTGTATATTTGTAATATTAAAATAATAATTAAAGTACGTCTTTATGAAAAGTTTTAATTATTTTTGCTATTGGCGCCGAATTGCTCGGCGTCGAATTGACTGGCGCCGAGTTGTCCGCGCGTCAAGTTGGCTTGGCGCCGAAATGGTTGGCGCGGAATGGGCGGCGCCGAAGTAGCGGCGCCTAATGGGCGGCGCCGAGTTGTCCCTTTCCGAGATAAATTCGCTTTACTAAACATCCTCTGGGCTCCAGTAGATTGGCAGTGATGTTTAATTTTAATAAAATTAGATATTAAGTTGTTAGACTTACATCGTTTTAAGAAGATTAGGTGACCAACTTGGTTTATCTTCTTTCTTTTCAATTCCTCGAACATTTTCACTTTTTTCAAAACAGCCTTCCCATACATGTGTTTGATATGAGTTGAAACTTCCACGATTCGACATATTAAATAATACTATTTGGGAAAAACGGTGTGAATATTTGTTTATTTAACCGCAAGCTTTCAGGCAGATACCCTGTCCTTCGTGAAGCGTAATATGAAAGTGACAAATGTTGACTAGGTATCATAAATGACAAATATTAATAAGAGAATTAAAATTAAATCACAGCTGTAAAAGTTTCATTTCTTGAAAATAGACATCCAGATATCGGAAAGTTCATATCCATTATCTCTGTTCAAGTTGTTAGGATGTTTAAGAATTTAATGTAACTTCGTAATGCAGAAAGTGTATGGTTGGGCCGGCGAGAGGTGTCTTATGACTCATCTTTTAGTAAAGCATGGTTTAAGATTTTAAAAACGTATGTCGTGATTGGTTCATATAGTTAGTAATTTTGAATACCAGCAAAACATCGTCAATGTTTTTAGGTTATTTTCAAATTTAAGCCCCGCTGTCAAATTTAAATCGTGAAAATTATTAGCGTACCTAGATAATGGAAGTTAAAGGTAAATTTGGCCGCCCCGTTATCGCGTTCCATCTCGAAATAATGCAGTATATTTACCTTTTAATGACATCATTATTTGCTGCAAAATAAATAAATGCATTCAATCAATTGGAAATACATTTTGCATTACAAACTTACCTGGTAATAGTGAATATTAATACTAATAGTTTTGAAAAAAACTGTTGTTTACAAATGCAATGGAAACTAATAGATTACGAAGCGAAAGATAAATTATTATAACTACAAAACACGATGCGCTTTGACTTTAGAATCGACATACGCTTTTAAGTCCTGCATTTAAAATATATAGCAGACGTAATATTATAACCAGTCTTTATTTAAGTGGGAACTTCGCACTAAGATAAAGGGAAACAGATGCACAGTAATAATTATATCCCCATTCTCGAGTCCGCCATGAGACACCTCTCTCCGGCGCTACTATAATAACGCTAACGTTCTGCTATTTTTTAATAATTTTCACACTTAATTTATTGTCACAATTTAAAAAACCCACGTTTCATCTAAAAACACGAATTGGTGGTTCACTATTTTCCCTTAGGCAATATATTGTTTTAATTCTCCTTTAAACAGGCTTAGTTAACTCCAATTTTATTAAGTAAATAGTTAAATGAATAATAAGATTTATAGTTTTTAACTTTACTTCGTGGAAATAAATGGGGACAAGCGGGCATAACGGGGTAGCTGCCTAAAACGGGGTACCCGGTTCTTTTTCAATACCACTCGCTCCATCTATACGACGATAATGAAATTATATTACACACACGTGTATACGGCCTCTGTCATAAAGTAGAAATCAATAGTTGGTAGTCGACCGTTGTGAGTAGTACATGTGCGTTTTTAGTAAACAAGGTTATAATATCGCCCGAGAATAAATTCATCGTAAGTATTAGTAAATCAATTTATCTTTAGAAAACATTATTACCCACTAACAGTGAATGTTTTCTAGAGACTTTCTTTGTCATTGTGTTAAAAAATAAATACTTGTAATAATTTAAATAGGTCATAACTTAAAAATCTACTCATTGGGCAAAATGGGGTAGCAATAGGTAAGGTAAAATGGGGTACCCCGTTTTGCCCTATAAACATATTATGTTAAGATTATGACCTATTTATTTTATTATAAATCTAACCAAAACACCCACTTTTTGACATACTTTTATGCAACCTTACAAAAACAATTTCGTTTTGTTTTCAGATGGTGTTTACCTACAAAAGGAAGACGGATCGTCAAAAGTGGCCAACCGAGAGCATGCAACAGGCTGTAAATGCTGTAGTAAGTGGTGAGATGGGTTACTATCGAGCATCGATTTCATTTGGCGTTCCTCAGACAACTTTAGAGCGTCACGTAAAAGAACAACGACATAATGCAGGGTATTCTGTTGCAAAAGTTTTACGCGCTAAAAGGTCTGTTTTTACTCCCGAACAAGAAGTTGAACTTGTTAATTATCTTAAAGGTATGGAAGCAAGATTGTTTGGATTGACTCTGACAGAATGTAGGCAACTTGCCTTTCAACTTGCTGATCAAAAGCGGATTGAGCATCCCTTTAACCAAGATCGCAAAATGGCTGGGCAGGGATGGATGCAGGGGTTTTTGAATAGGCACAAGAACTTGTCAATCAGAAAGCCCGAGGCTACGTCAGGTGCCCGTGCGATGGGATTTAACAAGGTGGCTGTACCACAATTCTTTAAACTGTTGGAAGAAACTGTCCAGAAATATAAACTAACAGCAGAAAAAATCTACAACGTGGGCGAAACGGGAGTTACGGTCAATCCAAAGGGGGCTTCTAAAATTATAGCCTCAAAAGGAAAGCGCCAAGTTGGTGCGCTTGCGTCAGCCGAGAGGGGTGAAACTGTCACTGCAGAAATTTGTTTCTCTGCCTCAGGGGCGTATATGCTTCCCATGTTAATATTTCCCCGGAAGCGAAAGCAACAGGGGTTTTTGGATGGTCTCGTGCCTGGTGGATGGGTTGAACTTAATGAAAAAGGGTGGATAGATAAGATTTTGTTTTTTTCATGGTTTAAGAAGTTTGTCGAGTATTCTAGAGCTTCAAAAGATTCACCAGTTCTGCTTCTGCTAGACGGTCATTCGTCACATACGAAAAATCTAGACGTAATTAATTATGCTAGGGAAAATGGGGTGCAAATGATATGTTTTCCACCCCATTGCACACACCGTCTTCAAGCCTTAGATGTTGCATTTATGAAGCCACTAAGTGCATATTATGACGACGAAGTAAGGAAATGGCTTAGAACAAATCCTGGACGAGTAGTAACATTTCAGCAAATTTCCTGCCTATTCAGTGCCGCATATTTAAGAGCAGCTACAATGGTTACTGCCATAAATGGTTTTAAAGCAACCGGCGTGTGGCCTGTGGATATGGCCGTTTTTTCTGAAGCAGATTTCTTGCCATCAGCTACAACTGATATAGAAGTTGGTCCCAGTGGAGCTGAAAGTCAATTACAGTTCGAGAGGAGACTCCCGAGCCGCAACCAGGGTCGTCTATTAGAGAAAAGACGCCTGAGCCTCAACCAGGACCATCGATTAGAAAGGAGATGCCTGAGCCTCAACCAGGATCGTCCAAAGAAAGTGACACTAGTTTTGAGTTTGTAAGTCCCGAAGCGATCTTAGCAGTGCCTAAAGTAAATCAATCCAAGAAACGAGTGTCAAGAAAAAGGGGCAAAACTGTCATTTTAACGTCTTCACCCTATAAAACGGAGCTGGAATTGGCTGAAGAAAAAAAGCAGGCTATCAAGGTGAAATCAGTGAAAAGAAAGATATCCGATAATAAAACCAAATCTCAGACGATTAAGAAATCAAAATTGACAAAAACTAAAGAAGTAGAGTCCGATTCAGAAGGCGAAGATAGTGACACTGACTGCTTGTACTGCGGATACTTTTATTTGAGTTCCACAGAGGGATGGATAAGCTGTTCTCGTTGCCATAAATGGGCTCACAATTCATGTGCGGGTGTAGAAGATGAAGATAATGAAGCAGTACTTGTTTGCGAACTTTGTCAATAGGCTTTTCTTGGTTTAAATTTGGTACCCCATTTTGCCCTATACGACGGGCATAATGGGGTAATTTGCATAATTTTCTTCTTTTTCTAAAATAAGAAAAACGTTTACCTTTTTTAACTTCAAATTATAGTAATAAATAGTTAATACTATAACAATGACATTTGCCTTATTGTTAAACCTTCAAAGTTGCAGTTTTTTTTTAATTCTACTTTAAAGCTTAAGTACCCCGTTTTGCCCGCCTGTCCCCTATTTAATAACACCAATGCGTCCAATTCCTTATGGAATAGCAAGTCGAAATCTACGGTTTAACTAACAATGCTTAAACAAAAAGGTGATACCTACTCACGTTAACCTATTTTCTCTAACTAAAAATTCGATAACTGAGATTCGAACTCATGTTTTCTCATTGGCTAGCGCTCTACCAACTAAGCTACATAGGTTATGAATTCCATTCGATAGAAACTTAATAAGCATGTAATTTTTTAACAGGATATTGTATTAACTTACATGATACCAGTTACTCTTATTGTCGTATGGCCCTCATATCGCTAAGCTTGCAGGCACGTCAAGTACGTAACCGATTGTTTAATTTGCTAATAGCAAATTAAATTAAAAACGCTATAGACATCAAATGATTCCACGGAATGTGATTCGAACCCATGTCATCTAATTAAGTAGACCAATACTCCCTTTACCAAGTGATTTACAGGGGTTATGAATTCCATTCGACTGAAACTTTTGGCCATATGTACTGTTTTCTCCAAGGTTACGAAAGCGCGCTTAAAATTTTAAGCCCGGATTAAAATCAGCTTAAATTCATCGCAGGAAGATAAGCCGAGCTTGCCTAAGCCACAAAGAATCGTGACAGAATTCACAGTAATTTGACACATAAATAGAAACTAATTTACTTAACCTAAAAGATACTGAAGAAAGTGATGGTTTAAGTTTCCTAGGTCAAGTATTAATCTTTGTTTAATCAATTATTTGTGTTCGTTGTAATTCATAATACTACATGGTTTTGTACCCGGCGCATTCTTTCATTCATAAACTTTCGTATTTATTTCATCAGTTCATCATTAGTATTAAATTATTAAATATCTCATTAAGTGTGGTAATGTCATGCGACAAGCAAACTCTGTGCAAAATTTTTCTACAATGGAAAAAAAATCATTTAATAAACATTATAGCAAATAAATATGCGCAAATAATCGAGGATACAGAAACCGATACGATTTGAGTTGCGGCTAAAGGGGAAGCTTGGAGTAGTATAGAAATAGATTTCAACACCACTGCAAATAGTTTAACTCATAGGAACGCGAATATTTTAAAAAAATGTTATGAGAACCGGAAAAAATAACTACGGAAAAATCTTGAGGAGGAGAAGAAACAACTAATGCTTACCGAAAGAGGACCACCAGCAAATGTGAGAAAAACTTAAGGCTGACGTGAACATCTTCTTGAAATGTTAAATAAAAAAAAACCGTGCTGGGCCTTTCAAACCAGTTTGATGATGACGCTGTTCAAGAATCCATCACTGTAAATGCATTTGAAATGAATATGACCTTATTGACGAAGACCCCAAGTAAACCAAGTAGACGACGACTAACGACTGTTGTGAAATTACTAATATTGTCTGACCTGGCAAAAAAATTCGACTTACTGCTAGATAAAATAATTGCCTTAGTTGATGCTCAAATCAAGCATTTCGAAAAAAAAAGTGCTTCTGGTTTCACAGACTAATGTGTATCAATTACCAAAGTAATATGAAATTTACAGCATCTCATTTATAAATTAGAAAAACAATTTACAAAATCATTTCTGGTATCACACTCAATATTTTGCTGGACGTTGATTGTCCTTGTTCTACTATATTATTTAAGTCATTGGGACGTATTCGATCTAGAGCTGGTTGGTTGTTGTTATTTATAGTTCAATGTTATGAAGAATGGCTGTAGCAACTATAATTACCCTAGATGTTTCAACTTTACACCTAAGTCTATGGAATAAAGCTGGAAATCTTCTTTTCAAAACTCCAAACGTTGTTTCAATTGTATTTCGAGTCTGAATTTGAATTTCATTATGTAACTGTTGTGCGTGTTCTGGGATTTTTGAAAGGCATTTTAATGGACAGCCACTATCTTCTACAAGAAAACAAAACTTAATATGATTATACAGTACGTTACAAGAACAAACAAACAAACATTTCACTAAGGATAACACTGTTTTGGAACTCGCCAACTTCCAATTTAGTCTTGAGACAAATATTGAATATTGTGCAGATCCTAGCCATCTTACAACAATATTTCCTATGATTAAATTACTGTCGCACACTGCTTGTACATTAAGAGAAAAATATAATTTTCTATTTGTATAAACTTCACCATCCCCGCTCCCTTAAAGTAACATTTCAGTTTATGTTATGCTTTTTATGAACTATAAATACCTGGTGATCCAATTTTGATGTGGGTACAGTCTAAGTAGCTAATCACTCAAGGGAATCGTGCAATATTGAAGAATTTGTTTCTTGGTTCATGCACATAAAGTCACCAATGATATTTTGGTGGCTATTACTTGCATAAAATGCAAGGCTTGTTAATGATTGATTTATTGGAGTTACGCCATTATTTATGCAAAACTATTAATGAGAATAAATAATCACAGTTTTTTTCTTCTTACAGATAATTATCATATTCTAAATTATCCTCGATCATTTCTAAGATATTAACTACCGTTACCTTCATTAATCTGAATCTTCGGTAGTCTTGTCATCCAAGTTAGGGTGGATATACAGGGTGGGTGTCTATTGAGTGGACGGAGGATTTCTCCTTAAGTACTAGAGATATCAAAACCAATTTTGGTGTGGTAATACACGATAATTGGACCTACATTATAAAAATATTTAGGTATATACAGGGTGATTGACAAAAATATGCCAACCCAAACCTGTATTTTTTTAATTGAACACCCTGTATATTTTTGCATTTTTGGATTCGCTGTTATATTAAGAATAAAAGTATAGAAATTTGTATCTATATCACTAACTGTTCTGCAGATATCTTTAGTACAAAAATAGAGTTAACTTTGGAAACACCATGCGAGCGTTGTCATCACGATTTTGTAAATCTCTTTATACCACCGACTATTAATAATAGTCTACTAACAAACAAACTGGGAAATTTTTCGAAAATATGTAAGTTAAAGAATTTATTTGCCATTCGTATTTTCTTATTTGCTATGGGTTTTGTTTTATTTGTTCTTCTGTATGTCAATATTTTCAAATAAAGGGTCAATATCTCAAGAAGGGTCCGTCTTATGGCTATGAAACCTATTACAAATTAGTATCTACTTTTCACGGGGAATCGAAATGTGAAAAAATATACAAGATGTTGCATTTAAAAAAATTACATTTCGCGTAAGTCAATCATTCTGTATAGTTTTACATGTTTTCGAAAAATTTCCCAGTTTGTTTGTTAGTAGACTATTATTAATAGTCGGTGGTATAAACAGATTTACAAAATCATGGTGACAACTCTCGCATCGTGGTATTTTTTGATACAAAAACAACCTCAAATATAGCTCGGCTTAACCTCTCTAAAGCCACCGATAACGAACGCTTAACTTTAAGCTAGGTTTAGACAGAAAATACTGACGGTGCATAGCAATTATGGACTTTAAGCGCACTTAAGTCGTAAGTTCGGCTTAATGGCATACGGCCGTTAGTATTTACTTAACTTATTCACAACAGGATATTGTATTAACTTACACGATAACAGTCACTTAATGTATCTAGCTTTTGTTTTGTGACCCTCATATCGCTAAGCTTACACGTACAAGTAAGTAAATCATTGTTTAATAATAATGGCTATGAGTAAATTTTAAATAGTAATCCATGAATAATTTAATAAATTAGCAATCATCATTTTAATAAGTACAAAAGTACAAAAAAAAATTTTTATAGACGTACAGTTATTCCCTCGAATGGGATTCGAACGCATGTCCTCCAATTGGGTAGAGGAGTGCTCTACCAACTGAGCTACAGGAGTTATGAATTCCATTTGACAGAAACTTAGTACGTATATAACTTGTTAACAACAGGATATTGTATTAATTTATACGGCAATAGTTACTATGTGTACTTTTTGTCATATAGCCTGCATATCGACGAGCATGTAATTGATTACTTTATTGATTAATGTAAATATTCAAGGTTACCATACCTAAGTAAAATACTTATTTACTGTATTTTCTATCTTTTACATTAACGATTTGATAACAGTTATAGTTATCCTCCTCAGTAAATGATATCTTTTACCACTTACTGAGGGCGGTAACTGTAATTGTTATCGAAACGCTCAAATTTATATAAAAGTATAAAAAAAGTTTTACAGTTTATTACCCAAAAGATAAGTATTTTCATTACGTAACTGATTGTTTAATAATAATTGTGTTGTGTCGATCAATACGCGATGTTGAACTCACCAGTTATCTTTCTGAGGCTTGCATGGCGATTTTCGAGCAAGATTTCCTTAACTTTTTCGTCTGCATCATCGGTTGTCGATGTCGAAGGATGTCCACTTCAACGTCTTTGAGACCTCCTTTGAATGCCGAATACAAATGCTGGTGTCTTCGAGAGAGCAGAGTCTCCGTAGGCTGTTTGGAGCATTTTTAATGTATTGGTACAAGTTTGTTCAATATCTTTTCCATTTTGAAATACGACGAAGTACACCTTATGTCTTCACAAAACAGAAAGTACAGTTAGTAGCATTATTATTTTACTAATATATTTTCACTTGATAGCAACACATCGAAGCAACTATGAGGAGAATGTGTAAGACACGTGATTATAAAGGTCTGCTAAAGAATTTTACAAGTATCCCCAATCACTATTTCTTTTTGAAATCACTATTAGAATTGCGTTCTAAAATGTTTTCATCTTCACTGATTAACACGAATATTTTAAACCATCAAGCGAAGCGAACCTTTTTCTGTTCCGTGTATTTATAATTGTAACGGCTACAGGGCTGGGCTAAAAAAATTAAATGTCCATCTTCAGGCCAACTACAACAATCTGCTAACGACTAACGACTTATATAGAATACAAAAAATAGAAATTTTTCTAACCCATCAATTACTAAAAGACTAGGCGTCATTTAAAATACGCAATAATAGCATAAATGAATTTTTTCTTAAATCAAATAATATAAGAAACATTTAAAAGTTAGATTAAAATCCGCAACATTAATATTACTGCCGTGAAAAGGTAAAGAACAGTAAGTGCAGTAATATGAAATTGGAGACATTGCAGTGTTAACGTTTGTATGAACACCTTACTCTATTAATATAGGAGTAAATATTTCGTAAGGTATTTAAAAAATAGTTTAAAAAATACTCTTTTTAGTGTAGTTAATTACATTCAAGTAGTAATATTCCCAACTAAGAAAAATCACTGCCATTGGGCACAATACATCACTTAAAAAAGATGGTGTATGTCACACGATTCTGAGCAGTAATTTCAATGGCATGCGGCTAAAACGGTCTATTTTTTTATCAGAGTATCTGACAACATATTCAGATACTGCTTTTTGCCTTTCTCTATTCATGCTTCTTAATCTTAGTTGTAATTATTTTAGCTAGCAATGGTAGTATCAAAGAAAATAGCGAATTACTGCCTTATACCTTGATATTTTAACCGATTTTACCACTTACTGATATTGGTCATTGGCAAATTTTAATATTTTGAAGTCCGCTAGGTTCACGAAACCCAATACGAATAATAAAGTACTTACTGTTGTTTACAATTCCGAAAAAAAGTGGATTTTAAAAAAGTGTCACTTACTGCACTTTACTTTTTCACCGCAGAATAATCGACGAAAAAAAAATAACAACGTAGTAAGTGCAATATAACGATAATTTATTTCATCATTATTGCTGAGGTTAGTGTTGTGTAGTAACCCGTTAAGCAAAGCTTTAACTTC
>JARFJB010001904.1:0-87500 GCA_036346205.1 Vesta saturnalis | reverse complement strand
GCGATGATGACGTGGCAGCACGCACATCGTCCACCCTTACGTAGCTAACATCTTCCGTGATAAGTGAGGCTGCATCACGTGCGGCGCGATCGGCTTTCTCATTCCCTTCAATTCCTATTTGACTTGGAATCCAGGCGACGAAGACATTTCTAACTTGTCGTATAATGTGGTTAAGTTCGAGTATATCGACACAGAGAGGGTCTCGAGAAAATGAATTGGATATTGCTTGGAGGCTACTAAGGGAGCCAGTACAGATTAGAAAATCCTCGGAGCTATTTGACATCATGATATACAGCAGAGACTGCCATATACCATAAAGCTCAGCCGTGTACACACTCGCTTGCTGACTTAGCGACCATCCATGTCCCACTCCCTCAGGTGTAACCACAGCACTACCTACTCCACTATTTACCTTAGAGCCGTCGGTGTACAAAACGGCCACTCCTGTGTATTGTTCTAATAGCTCATAAGATTTGACTCTCGTCGTAGCAGGATTCAGATCAGACCACCGTCTCATTTCAAAATTTGGCCTGATTGGCGTAAGATTCCAGGGGGGAATCTTACGTGGTGTGATCGGATAAACTTGCGGTATTACATATTCCACCAAGTTCATATGGTCTCTGGCACGTATAACCATTGATCTTGTAGCAGATGGTCTACTACGCCATTTTATTGGATTTGTGAGCATGATTGAATAATTAGGATGAAACGGTTGAGCACGGATGGCTGCAATGTATGACACCATAAAACGGTCACGACGTAGGTATAGCGGAGGAATACCAGAATCAACATACATACTCGAGACAGGACTCGTACGAATGGCGTATCGTATCCCTACATGTTGAAGAACATCCAATTTCTTGAGTAAGCTCTTTTTTGCTGATGAGTATACTATACAGCCATAGTCGAGCTTCGATAATACGAGCGACTTGTACAACATTAGTAAAGTCGCCCTATGTGCACCCCACTTCAAACCGGATAAACACTTCATAATATTCAGCACTTGTCGACATCTAGCTGCGAGGTATTCAATGTGGGCAAACTAAGATAATCTGCTGTCAAAAATCAGTCCAAGAAACTTTACTTGCGGACGGCAATCGATAGCTTCACCATATAGTATTATACGAGGATCCCTATGGGGTCTACGTAAACGACAGAAATGGACGCAAACTGTTTTGTCTGTAGAAAAACGGAAACCTCTTGACAGGTCATATTCTGAAATAGCGTTGACAGCGTTCTGGAGATCCCTTACTATCATGGGAATAGTGGGAAACGTAAAGAGCTAGGTCGTCCACATAGAGGCATCTGCCGACTCGTGGATTCACCGCCCTAGCCAATTCGTTTACGGCTACGGCAAAAAGTGTGACGCTCAGCACTGACCCCTGAGGTATACCGTTCTCCAGTACTTGAGTTTTTGAGAGAGAATTTCCCACACGGACCCGAAACTTGCGCTCCTGTAGAAAGGACCTAACAAATTTAGCCATCCTACCGCGATATCCCCATTGGTATAGATTGTCCAAAACTCCATAACGCCAGACCATATCATAAACCCTTTCCAAATCAAAGAAAACTGCCACCAAATGCTTCTCTCCAGGTATGAGGGTAGCATCCTTCTCTCCAGATCAGATTGTATATGTTCAGAATGTTTTTCTTAACTGGAGGTATGGCATGTTTGATAAAATCGTAGGAGATCCTATCCAAACCCGTAGTTGTTTTGCCTTTTTTACAAATCGCTTCTTCAAGCTCCATAATGGTAAAATCCGCGTTGTACGGAAGATCCTGATCTGTCGAGAGGTCCAAAGGGATTTCCCGTTCCTTTTTTTGCTGGAAAAAAGACTGATGATAGTTGCTAGATGCACTGGTACTTTCAAAATACATAGCGAAAGCTTCCGCAATATCATACGCGTTTTAATTTTTATCGATAGCTTTCTCAGTTTTCGAGATATCTTGTCTAAACTTGGTATAGGAGAGTTTTTATGATAGTCAATCATGAATGTCTATTTACTTTCAACGTAAAATATAGAGGGCAGCACCGACACCTTACTCATGTTTTTGGTTTCCGCTGTACGTTTTGTGTATAATAACTGGATAATAACTGGATTTTAAGTCGTCATCGACGTGATCAATTTATTATAAACAATATTTTGTTCACGGATGAGGCAACCTTTATTAGAAGAGTGGTATTTAACAGCAGAAATGGCCATATCTGGTCTGACGATAACCCAAACTCCAAAAAGGAGCGCCATTTTCAATACGAATTTAAAATTAATATTTGGTTTGAGATAGTGAACAATTCTCTAGTGGGTCCTTCTGAACTCCCAGCTAAACTGAGTGACTGCGAGTATCCAAACTTCCTTCAGCATAACATGTTTAACCTGCTAGAAGAAAGGTCCTATAAACGGTCGTCGTGAGATGTGGTTCCTTAAAGACAGCGCCCCTGTCCATTATCCTCACGCGGTGCATAATTACTTAAACAATGTATTCTCACATCGATGCAGTGGAAGAGGAAGTGAACAACGTTGGCCTCCACGAAGTCCTGATTTAAATCGACTTTTTCTTCTGGGGGTACATAGAAGCTTTAGTATATTCCGCTGCTGTGATTAATACAAGAGTTGCACTATATCAAAAAAATTGTTTCAGTTGCAAATACAATTAGAAGTCTGCATCCATCGTTTTTTGCAGTAAGAAGAAACTTTTTGAAAAGATGCCAGAGATGTATTGGGTCGAATGCGGACATTTTGAGAATATCATTCTTCATAATTAAATACTTGTTCAATGTCTTATAGTTTTTTACTTGTTTGCAAATATGGAAGTGAAATATGTACATTCTGCAGAGTTCACATTAAGTGCATTTTCCTCGAAAGCCTAATCAGTTAACGATATACAATAAGAGTATTTTTTTAAAGGAAATAAAATGACATTTTTAGAAATGTTAAAAAGTCTATCGAAATCTTTATCCACAAAAAAATACAGAGGAAACCAGAAACATGAGTAAGGTGTTGGTGGCGCCCTCTATCTGTACCAAGTTTAGACAAGGTATCTTGTAAAATGCGACAGCTATCGGAAAAAAGTGAAATAAAAAATGCATTTTTGAAAGGTCATACCTTTTTAGAGAAGCAGAATTGGACCAATATAAGTTAGCCTAAATAGAGTCATTTTAACCCAAGGAAACTATCTCTGAACTATGACCCATTGACCCATTCTTTACGGGACACGCTATATATATATATATATATATATATATATATATATATATATATATATATATATATATTTTTTGAAGACAACAGACATATTTCAAATTTAATCTGAGTTTAGGTTGCTAACCAATGTGAGCCAAAAAGTGGGATATTTGTTTCAATGGAATATTATGTATTTATATAGCAGTCGCGTCGTTTAGATGTAAGAGAGGAAGTTACGTTGAATTACTTTCATTATATTGAGTTTAAGGGGCAGTAGAAAATTAAATACACTCCTCTTATACTCTATAGGAGTAGAAAAAGCATAGTACACAACTCGGGTGGTAATGGCTATTACGCACTCGTTTATATCACAACACTGGCTCGCTTCGCTCGCTCATGATCCTAATAACGCACTCGTGCGTAATAGGCTACTTACCACCCCTATTATGTAACATACTACTGTTATTCATTCGTAAATTATATTAAAAATGTGAATTTATGAGATGTTTTTTTACATGACATTTCTTAATATCTCGTCAGCCATGGCTTCAAGTATTGTTATCACAAACGGATATTAATTGTCAAATTGCGGTTACAAATACACATGCTATTAATGACAGTTGTGAATGTTTATTTCTGAAACTACCTTAGAAACAATTACTTTTGTTGAAAATGGGATTTTCCTCTCTAGTGAGGAAAGCAAAAACTATATAACTACACCATTTCCAGTTTAATCTCAGAATATATCAAGTTTATTTCAGAAAGCGTTCATTTAATTTCAGATTGTCATTTGTAATTCAGAAAACATCAGATGAATATTAGAATGCTGTGTCCTTATTGTTTCGTAAGTAAGCAATGCTACATTATCAATAGTAAACAAACATATAATTAGAAGAATTCAGTGTGTAAAGATTGTGTGTAGATAAAATAAATAGAATTGAAAGACAATTGCGGCATTTTTAGGAAATCCATGCAAGGAATATCGTAAACCGTCCATGTCGACATCTCCTTGATGCTGAGTGCTTTGAAAGACTACAGAATAGAACATGTCCTATCTGTGAACGAATGTTGAAGATGAAGTTGTCGTGGTAAGAAAAACCCATGAAAGGCACAGCAATTAGGACCGGGAAAGGATTTTGGTAAGTGGGAATACAGCGGAATCTGCAAATGATTCACTTACAACAGTCCTTGCACCCTGGCAAGATATGGGAAATCAGCTTAAGGACTTGTCATTGTACGTGATAATGCGCCTTGCCACAGTAGGTTGAGAAATGTTGTAAATGGAACTCGTGCAACTTTGCTGCGTTTAGGTCCATATTCTGGAGAAACGCAACAAAGTGCTCAACCCAATTGAAACTATATGGTCAAAAATTAAATCAGACATAAAATCGAGTCTCCGCATACCCATTGTAGATGACCCAGGTATGGGTGAGTAGAGATTGCCGTACTTCTAGCTTAAGATTGTTCTGGAGAATATGGACCAAAATGCAACAAAGTGCTCAACCCAATTGAAACTATATGGTCAAAAATTAAATCAGACATAAAATCGAGTCTCCGCATACCCATTGTAGATGATCCAGGTATGGGTGAGCAGAGATTGCCGTACTTAGAGCTTAAGATTGACCAAGCAAAAGTTAACATAACTGGGGCTGGCTGTGCTCGCGATGCACAACATGATTTCTCATTTCCTGATGGTGTTAGCACTGAACGACATGCTCGTGGGGCAGTAAGACGTACAATGAATTCTTGTATTGCATCGAAAATGTTCTGTTAATTTTAAATAAAATTTACCTCAATTAGATTTCTGTTTTTCTGAATTAGAAATGACATGATCTGAAATTAAATTCATTTAACACATTCTGAAATTAAACTGGAAAAGGTGTAGTAGCACCCGCACTAACTACTCGTAAGTATATATTCGAATGCAAGAAGGTCAAACAGTAGTCAAATTCGATATCGGGTCACACTCCAGTCCTACCATTGCCCGATTCTGTGTGTCTACACACCTCATCTATAAAAGTGACAAATTAGTTCTTTTTAGTTAATTTATACTCCCTAAATATTAATTTAACATTTTGATACTAAAAAACCACCAAACCATTAACATATTTGATGCCACCATAAGAGCAAGTATGCAATCACTCAGTTGCCAAAGATTAGAACGTTATAAAACGACGTTTTAAGGTGTTACAAATATAACGAAAGTGTACGAAACGAATATTTTTCTTCGTGAAACTTTGACCGGTGATTTCATGGCACCTAGGTAATATTAATACTAAATATGCCATGAGTATCACGATATGAGTATCAGGATATTTCTTAACAAGAACAACTTATATCTAAAGTACAATTTAATGCATATTAACAAAACACAGAAGGCAGAGGAATTTGAAACCATTAACATATTTGATGCCACCATAAGAGCAAGTATGCAATCACTCAGGTGCCAAAGATTAGAACGTTATAAAACGACGTTTTAAGGTGTTACAAATATAACGAAAGTGTACGAAACGAATATTTTTCTTCGTGAAACTTTGACCGGTGATTTCATGGCACCTAGGTAATATTAATACTAAATATTTCATAACAAGAACAACTTATATCTAAAGTACAATTTAATGCATATTAACAAAACACAGAAGGCAGAGGAATTTGTTACATTGAACACAAAATGTCGAAACCAGTTTCGCTCGTTTCTGAGCTGCAGCTCTTCCACTCATCTCAGCACTTTTTCTGTAACATTTAGCACAGCTTGACGCCTATGAGTTAGCATTACACATTACACATTTTTTGTCTTGTGGGCGTTGAATATAATAGAAACATTTATAACAGCAGGGTTAAATAATAATTCAAGTGCTGCCTTATGATGCCATTTCTGTATTTTTATTAGAGGGGAAGAGTAACTTTTCTTCTGATCCGACACTGTTCTAGTTTATCTCGCCATTTAGCAACGTCAATACCGTCCGCACCTTCTCTACCACATATTTGACCAACCTACTGTGTACGATGTCTTTTGGAATTCGTTTTTGATTTTTTCTTAGAATGCCTAAAGGGTGCGATTTTCTTTCCAATAGAGCTTTGGCCAATTTTACGGAAGTATAATAATTGTCTGTAACAATTGTTCTTCCTTCATCTAAACACTTCTCTGTTAAAGCAAGTACTGCCTTTTCGGCTAATCTTTATCCATTAGTAAGCGCCTGTCTCGTATATATTTGCATATCGAGTGTGTAGCCTGACAGATTGCACAATTTAAAAATTTTTATTCTGTATTTATGCGGCTTGGTGGGAACGTATTGTCGGAATACCAACCTTCCCCTGAAAGGTACCATGGATTCATCAACCACCAGAAATTTTTCAGGAACACACTGCTGATGAAAATGGTTTTGAACTATTATCTTGTGAAGGCGATCATTTGGTGAGAAGTTTGTTACAGGCAACCAGACTACGTTTTCTTTTAGGCCTTACGTCGCTGTCGCTTACCATAGAATTCATTTCAAGCTAAAAAGTGAAACAGAAATAAATGTAATTGAGTCAAAAATAAAATACGAAATATCAACATTTCGGGTCGTCAAAGCGGCAGGACGTGTTTTAAGGTTGCTACGCTTCTATCTTTCAGTTAGTGAAATAAATACATGTTTAAAAACTTTAAAACTTCCAAATCAATAAAGTAAGGGTAAGTTTTTGAACAGATTTTATACACAGCGGTTTGAATATTAATAAACAAAGATAATAATATTATTATAAGTTTTTGTTATGAACGAATAAGTTCAAAGGTAAATGTGTAATTAAAAATTATTATTAATTTTATTAAATACATAAATAAAAAGTTTACCTCGAGTAGGATTTGAACCTATTATTATTATTAATTATTAATAATAATTTTTAAAAATAATAATAATCTAATTAGTAGTTTTTGTAACCCTTTAGTTGAAATAGGCGCGAAAATAACGTTTAGGGTTGCTATAATATTAAATTTCTACGAAAAATATGGCTCTTTTAAACCCATACCAGATGTGATTGTTAAAACTTGTAAAATTGTAAAGTAAACTTAAAGCGCAAATACCATCCTTTTGTCTAAGGATTGAACTCAAACAGGTAAACATTTTGTAATAACAATGAATCATAGAGAACTAATAAAATAACTTATTGTAGCACAAGGCAGGGCGTAGTATAAAACACTCATAAATACTTATGTGTAACTTTAGGAAAAATACTATCATCCTTATAATGAACCCCTTTCTATAACAAATCCAAGCGTAAGCATTCATAGGAACTGTTTTATTAGCTTAAATGATAAAAATAAATAACTAGATTGAATCCGTAATCCAAAGTAAAAAAAAAGTTAATAAATAAATAAATAACTGGCTCTAATTTGTAATCAGAATTATAAATGAAAGTAATTAAATAATTTTGTTTTCGAGAATAAATAACAGCAAGTCGCTTTATCTAATTCTAAATACAAGTAGCAAGTTACTGAACAGATTTTTAACAGTTTGAATATTACTAATAACAAATAATAATAATCTAAACAGTAGAAGCTTGTAACGCGCCTCTTTAAAAAAGGATGGCGAGTAAATAATATTTAGGATTGCTACGGCATCGAACTCAAAATTCCCATGCCGGATGATTGTTGAAACTCATAGAGCCGTACTGACACAAATATAAAACTACAAAGGATGTGCAGGGCAGATCCGTAGTAAGTGGTAGGTTTTTGAACATTTTTTTTCTTTGTTTTTAAATTTTAAGGTTGATTCAACTTTTATTTTTGGTATTATATGTGATTCTAAGTTTAATTATAACAGTGAGTTGCATATTGTCTTATACAATATTTTTCCTTGACTGTAAATTCAAAATTTAAACTAGCTTTTACCTTCGTTACTATGTTTGATATTAATTGTAATAAATTAATCCTAAAAGTAAACAATTAATGTCGGGAGAGCTAACAGCGCCACTATCGTTATTTATTGTTACCCTGCAATTGAATAAAAGAAATTTAGAGGATGGAAACGTAAGTTGTCACGGTTCGCGACAATAAAACACATTTGATAAATAAATATTAAACTAAATAACAAAGACATAACTATAACTCGGAAAGCTAAATTAAAAATAATTGAAGTATTTGGTCGCAAATAAATAACAGCAAGTCCGGTGAGTGGCAATCTGGTTAAAACGTGATGTGATTAAAGGGTATGTAAGTGAAAAATGTATATGTATATATGTACATTTAGATATTCATAGAGTAAGTGTAAGTGTACGATCTATTATTTATGTCTTTCTTGACTATGTCTATATTTCTACTTCTTTCTTCCTTGTATGTCGAGTTAGTAGACAAAAAACTGTCCGGTAGTAGGACGATACCAGTAGAACACCGGCACCATCCCCTCCACTTTTTTTACATCACAAGCCCCGCCCCCTTTCACTTTTTAATCGCCCACGTGGCTGACCACTATTTGACCTTGAGAAAGTTGTTTACCTTGAGAAACAGGTTTGCCTTGAGAAAGTTGTTTACCTTGATAAAGTTGTTTACCTTGAGAAACAGGTTTGCCTTGAGAAACAGGTTTACCTTGAGAAACAGGTTTAGCTTGAAAAACAGGTTTACTTTGAGACCAGGGGCTACGCGGGAAATTTGAAATTGTGGTTTCTTGTCAGACGAGAGCTACCTCTAGGACCTGGTGCTTCGCTGGGGATTGTTTTATGGAAATTCTTGTAAGATAAATGTTACATCTAGGACCTGGTGCAGCGCTTGGGGTTGTTTTATGGAAATTCTTGTAAGATAAATGCTACATCTAGGACCTGGTGCAGCGCTTGGGGTTGTTTTATGGAAATTCTTGTAAGATAAATGCTATCTCTAGGACCTGGTGTTTCGCTGGGGTTGAAAATAAATGCTACCTCTAAGACCTGGTGCAGCACTGGGGGTTGTTTATAGAAATTCTTGTAAGATAAATGGTATCTCTAGGACCTGGTGCAGCGCTTGGGGTTGTTTATGAAAATTCTTGTAAGATAAATGCTATCTCTAGGACCTGGTGTTTCGCTGGGGTTGAAAATAAATGCTACCTCTAGGACCTGGTGCAGCACTGGGGGTTGTTTATAGAAATTCTTGTAAGATAAATGGTATCTCTAGGACCTGGTGCAGCGTTGGGGTTGTTTTATGGAAATTCTTGTAAGATAAATGCTACCTCTAGGACCTGGTGTTTCGCTGGGATTGTTTTAATAATAAAGATGTAAGATAAAATGTTATCTCTAGCTTCGCTGAAAATTTGAAAATTGAATAAGGGACCCTATTGCTAACTTGTAAGACAGGGTCTAGTGTTAGTCTGAACCTCTGATGGGAAATAGTACGAGGACTCTAATGCTAACTTGTAAGACAGAGCTTGTTTGTGGTGCCGCCTAGCAGGAGTATGGACTAATGAGTATTTACTGTAATAAAGGTGGCGCTACCTAGTGGTATATTTCAGAGTTAACCAGGGATTTGTTTGTGGTGCCATCTAGCAGGGGTATGGGTTAATGAGTATTTTCTGTAATAAATCGGCATATTTCAGGGTTAAGCAGAGGTTTGTTGCTGAGTCATCAGGAGGAGCAGCGAGCGTTTTCTGTAATAGGTGGTATATCGCTTAGCTAATTAGGATTTGTTTGTACTTTATGACTTATACATGTTCTCTATAAGCTCTACTAATCAAATGCATTGCCTGTAGAACATTCATAAAGGTGTTTTTAAGATGGGGTTTAAAATTATTTTGGATGTGACACAGTATACGTTGTACAACACTACCTTATCTTATCATATCCTAATCAAAAATAATACTATAAGATCTTAAACATACATACATACACGTAAAAAAAAAAAAATGTTAAGGAATTCGAAATCGTAACTTGCATTAATAAATACAGAGATTGCATCTGGTCCTCTCGGAAGATAATAATGATGGCCTTGAGGCAAACCGTCAGTCTCAACGGATTTGCTATGGTATAAAAAGACTTGTACACCTCAAGGAAGTGTTGGGATCTCAAACCAAGCTGGCAGTCTCACCAAACCTGTTACTAATAGTAATGAAGACTTCTACAATTTGAGATCGTCTGAATTTTACAGTGCTCGAACCTGCTATTTAAAGTATTCAAGCTCTGACGTCAACTCTAAGTTATAGCTAATAGGGTTTTACCCTCATTTAGAATGTAAAAACACGCATTCACTTTGACTGTCTCTTTGAATATTTTATTTTTGAAGGTCTCTTTTAAAAGTACAAAATACAATAAAGCCATTTTGATATTTAAAGACGCTTATAATGTACTGCTCATTATTTAAATTCAAATAGTTAATTACAATGGTTTTAATGAGTTTCATCGTATGATAAAATTGTTTTGTAAAACGCAGCGAATGCAATATATAAATAAACTGTAGCTTAATCTCATATGTACCATTTGTGAAGATAATAACCCTATTTTTAAAAATAAGATAAGATCTGTAATTGTTGCTTTGCTACATTCATGTATATACAAATATGATTTTAAAATTACTTTTTGTTTTACTTCAGTGTGTGACAGTTAATCCGTTTTAAATTATGCTTGCTTTAGCAAGTTAATTACCACACATCAATTGTAATTATATAACACGGTTAAATTTAATAGTCTAAAATTGATTACCAATGTAATATAAATAATTTCTTTTAAAAACATTAAATAATAAATTTTATATAATACGATTTTAAAACACACATGCCGAATTAAAAAGAAAAAACAATAGGTATTACGCAATTCTTAAATAAAACAATTAAGGTACTAAAAATATTTTTATTTATCAGAATAGAATAGTACAAAAGCATACATTATACATCATTTTTAGAATTAAGTTGTAGAAAGTTATTTACATATTGATAAACTATTTTGTATGAAATGTAATTATCCTTAAATCGTTATAATATTTTTAAAAACCTGATTCTCTTCAAGCAACTACCATCTATATATCAAAATATGAGTAATTTATGTATGCATTTAAAATAATTAGTATGCTAACTATATTCCTTTAATTGTCTAATTTGAAATAAGGATGAGATAATTTAGCTTATCCGAGTTTCATAGAAACGTACATCATCAAGATTTGAGATGCATTCCTCTCATCGTCTTTCACACTGATAATAATAATAGTTGATTAACAACCGTAAAACATCTAATACCACTAATGTTACATCATAATAATACTAATTCAACAGTGATTACACATTAAATACATTTAAAATATGTAACTTTTATACTAAGTCTGTTATTACATAGAGATGAGATTATTCTTAAATTTGATTTCGATAGAGCTCTGGAAATACTACAACCGTTCGAAATCTTGCTTCTTCTCTCGATATCAAAAAGCTATACTAGTGATACATTAAGTAAGCATAATATCGGATACAGCTACATTGCTAACGATTATTGATGTTTTTTTTTTGCATGAGATTTTTTGAATGAGACAGCCTCGCAGGTATTTTTTAAGAAAAGCTATACACATCTCACGAGAGCAAACGAGACTTTTGAGATACAATCTCCTCATCACCTACACCTTGAACGATTATATTGTAACCTATAAAGCAAAGCTAATAACCCTAATAGTTTATCAGACATTATTACATGGACACGAGGTTAGCTCTAAATTAAATGGTTTCAACGCTGCTCTGGGAATGCTGTACACACTTAAAACCTTTAAGTCTGCTCGCCGAAGTTGTACCGTATTCACTTTCTTCAGTTTTATCTGCACTCTGTTTCGAAGCTGTAATACGTTTTTCTAATACATAAACAGAATCTTCAATACAGTGATACGTGTAGCAGCAAAACACATTAGCTAGTTAGTTTCACCTCTATATTACTTTACATGCAAGTCTGATCTTATCATAAATAAATACATCTGTCAAAAAAAAGCTGATTAAACATAACTCCACGGCCAGGTATAGCAAGCAACGCTTCCAATTATAGCTCTTAGTCAACACAATAGGGCCTACAACTACATACAATCGACTAGCACTGCTTTAGCACGAGGATCAAACGAAAAAACACGCACGCACGCACGCAAGCTCGCACGTACGCTCGCACGTACGCACGCACGTGCGAACGCTCGTACGTACGCACGCACGCTCGCACGTACGCACGAACGTACGCACGCTCGCACGTACGCAAGCTCACACGTACGCTCGCACGCACGTATGCACACACACACACACACACACACACACACACACACACACACACACACGAGAGAGCGAAAACACGCTAAAGCGAAAAACTTGTAAACTTGCAAACGTGAACCAAGACGGTGGAGCACCGCTAGGAAAAAAAAACAGGTTTATTAACAAAACCTAAGGAAAGCTTAACGTTTTGAAAATATATTATTATTATTATTATTATAAACAACAATACATCATTATTATTTAATAACATGCTTTATCGGTTTTCTTCTTCTTCTTGAACCGTGAGTCGTCCTCATCATCATCATCATGATTTTGAGATTTGCCCTTCCCCCCTATCTCATCGCTCTTCTTTCTCTTCTGTGAATCATCATCTTGGATGTGAGATACACCCAGCTCAACCACGTCATCGCTTTCATCATTATTTTGAACGGTTATGTTGTAATAGTTTATTAACAAGTCAGTAAAATCTCTAATGTCCGCTGATGTTGGCTCATGAACAGGAGAATACATTATAGTAATGCTCACTCGATGACAGGTACACTTTAAAGAGCGAAACACACGAGAAACGAGAACGCAGCTAGCCTTTGGTCTTGTGCGCAAGCGTGCTCGTCAACGTTCGGGTAGAATCGGGCATCTTCGGGGATGTCTGAAGTATTGACCTAACCACACTCTAACATAGCCCCTGGGGATGTTTATAAATCTAAAGGCCTCTTTTATGGTCGAGGTATTTTCTCCTAAGACCAGAACGCAGCTAGCCTTTGGTCTTGTGCGCAAGCGTGCTCGTCAATGTTCGGGTAGAATCGGACATCTTCGGGGTTGTCTGAAGTATTGATCTAACCACACTCTAACATAGCCCGGGCTTCAAGAAGAAGAAGAAAACCGAAGATGTCGATTCTGCGAACATTGACGAGCACGCTTGCGCACAAGACCAAAGGCTAGCTGCGTTCTCGAGAAAATACCTCGACCATAAAAGACTTTAATTTAATCACATATGCAGTGGTCATACTGTAAGAGTTTAGTGACGACAGTCTCGTATTCTTTCCTCTAAATGTACCTGTATCGTAGATTGATCTTCATGAGCCACAGCGTTGACTGACTAAAACTCAACAACTCGTTCATGATCTGGTGATTTCGTCATGATTTAAAAGATGTAGCATCGGTGATAACATGCATGATATCATCTGTTCAGAGAACCGATACAGTACATGGTTGTTAAGATTTTTTAACGTTGTTAATAAACTTTTCACGTCACTCTGTTCAATTTTAAGTTTGACTTGGATGATGTGGTTGAGTGTTGGTGTGGTGTGTGTCGTGCGTGCGTACGTTCGATCACGTGCGTGCGTAGATGCAGTGCTCGTCACGTGCGAGCTGCGATCGAGTGCGATGTTCAGTTTGATCTGTGAATCTAAAGCTGCTATGCATGTTATAATAGATATGAATGGCGTAACTCCTGGTTCATGTTAACAGAAGAACCGATAGATTTATGTATCAGACTGCTAATAAATGAAATGTACATTGTTGTTAGAGTTTATATCTTATATAAAATATATATTAAATCAAAAACTGTAAAAATGCTCTTGAAGTAGTTTGATTCATAAACTGTTACTTTATTTAGCAAGTGTCATTAAAACTGTCTTGTTACGTTTAGAAGTTTTAAAGTTTGTCTAGTTATCGTTCAGTGTAGTGTGGGTGTTTAGTTGTTTGCTGTGATGTAGCTTTCTTAAAATCGCGAGCTGCTCATCGAATCTGCGTACGTGCGAGCATGTCGTTAGCACGAGCTGTTCCGCTGCGTGCAGTCACTGTCGAGCTTTTGTCGGTGCGTGTTTTAGTTTGATCCGTCGTGCTAAATGCAGGCTTATCGAAATCAAATTTAAGAATAATCTCATCTCTATGTAATAACAGACTTAGTAAAAGTTACATATTTTAAATGTATTTAATGTGTAATCACTGTTGAATTAGTATTATTATGATGTAACATTAGTGGTATTAGATGTTTTACGGTTGTTAATCAACTATTATTATTATCAGTGTGAAAGACGATGAGAGGAATGCATCTCAAATCTTGATGACTGACGTTCTATGAAACTCGGATAAGCTAAATTATCTCATCCTTATTTCAAATTAGACAATTAAAGGAATATAGTTAGCATACTAATTATTTTAAATGCATACATAAATTACTCATATTTTGATATATAGATGGTAGTTTGAAGAGAATCAGGTTTTTAAAAATATTATAACGATTTAAGGATAATTACATTTCATACAAAATAGTTTATCAATATGTAAATAACTTTCTACAACTTAATTCTAAAATGATGTATAATGTATGCTTTTGTACTATTCTATTCTGATAAATAAAATATTTTAGTACCTTAATTGTTTTATTTAAAATTGCGTAATACCTATTGTTTTTCTTTTAATTCGGCATGTGTTTTTAAAATCGTATTATATAAAATTTATTATTTAATGTTTTTAAAAGAAATTATTTATATTACATTGGTAATCAATTTTAGACTATTAAATTTAACCGTGTTATATAATTACAATTGATGTGGTAATTAACTTCTAAAGCAAGCATAATTTAAAACGGATTAACTGTCACACACTGAAGTAAAACAAAAGTAATTTTAAAATCATATTTGTATATACATGAATGTAGCAAAGCAACAATTACAGATCTTATCTTATTTTTAAAAATAGGGTTATTATCTTCACAAATGGTACATATGAGATTAAGCTACAGTTTATTATATATTGCATTCGCTGCGTTTTACAAAACAATTTTATCATACGATGAAACTCATTAAAACCATTGTAATTAACTATTTGAATTTAAATAATGAGCAGTACATTATAAGCGTCTTTAAATATCAAAATGGCCTTATTGTATTTTGTACTTTTAAAAGAGACCTTCAAAATAAAATATTCAAAGAGACAGTCAAAGTGAATGCGTGTTTTACATTCTAAATGAGGGTAAAACCCTATTAGCTATAACTTAGAGTTGACGTCAGAGCTGAATACTTTAAATACAGGTTCGAGCACTGTAAAATTCAGACGATCTCAAATTGTAGAAGTCTTCATTACTATTAGTAACAGGTTTGGTGAGACTGCCAGCTTGTTTGAGATCCCAACACTTCTTGAGGTGTACAAGTCTTTATACCATAGCAAATCCGTTGAGACTGACGGTTTGCCTCAAGGCCATCATTATTATCTTCTCCGAGAGGACCAGATGCAATCTCTGTATTTATTAATGCAAGTTACGATTTCGGTAATTCCTTAACATTTTTTTTTTTACGTGTTATGTATGTATGTTTAAGATCTTATAGTATTTTTGATTAGGATATGATAAGATAAGGTAGTGTTGTACAACGTACTGTGTCACATCCAAAATAATTTTAAACCCCATCTTAAAAACACCTTTATGAATGTTCTACAGGCAATGCATTTGATTAGTAGAGCTTATAGAGAACATGTATAAGTCATAAAGTACAAACAAATCCTAATTAGCTAAGCGATATACCACCTATTACAGAAAAACGCTCGCTGCTCCTCCTGATGACTCAGCAACAAACCTCTGCTTAACCCTGAAATATGCCGATTTATTACAGAAAATACTCATTAGTCCATACTCCTGCTAGGCGGCACCACAAACAAGCTCTGTCTTACAAGTTAGCATTAGAGTCCTCGTACTATTTCCCATCAGAGGTTCAGACCTAACACTAGACCCTGTCTTACAAGTTAGCAATAGGGTCCCTTATTCAATTTTCAAATTTTCAGCGAAGCTAGAGATAACATTTTATCTTACATCTTTATTATTAAAAACAATCCCCAGCGAAACACCAGGTCCTAGAGGTAGCATTTATCTTACAAGAATTTCCATAAACAACCCCAAGCTGCACCAGGTCCTAGAGATACCATTTATCTTACAAGAATTTCTATAAACAACCCCAGTGCTGCACCAGGTCCTAGAGGTAGCATTTATTTTCAACCCCACGAAACACCAGGTCCTAGAGATAGCATTTATCTTACAAGAATTTTCATAAACAACCCCAAGCGCTGCACCAGGTCCTAGAGATACCATTTATCTTACAAGAATTTCTATAAACAACCCCCAGTGCTGCACCAGGTCTTAGAGGTAGCATTTATTTTCAACCCCAGCGAAACACCAGGTCCTAGAGATAGCATTTATCTTACAAGAATTTCCATAAACAACCCCAAGCGCTGCACCAGGTCCTAGATGTAGCATTTATCTTACAAGAATTTCCATAAACAACCCCAAGCTGCACCAGGTCCTAGATGTAACATTTATCTTACAAAATTTCCATAAAACAATCCCCAGCGAAGCACCATGTCCTAGAGGTAGCTCGTCTGACAAGAAACCACAATTTCAAATTTCCGCGTAGCCCCTGGTCTCAAAGTAAACCTGTTTTTCAAGCTAAACCTGTTTCTCAAGGTAAACCTGTTTCTCAAGGCAAACCTGTTTCTCAAGGTAAACAACTTTATCAAGGTAAACAACTTTCTCAAGGCAAACCTGTTTCTCAAGGTAAACAACTTTCTCAAGGTCAAATAGTGGTCAGCCACGTGGGCGATTAAAAAGTGAAAGGGGGCGGGGCTTGTGATGTAAAAAAAGTGGAGGGGATGGTGCCGGTGTTCTACTGATACCGTTAGTAGAGATTGCTACATCGTCCGAGGCCCGATTTGACCAGTAGCTGGTCTGCTCGCTATGGTATTACTCAAGAGAACAATACAATTGCCACGCATCGACCTGGCTACAAGGGGCCGTCAATGTTCATACAGACTATGTGTATCGGAGACAAAGCGCAAAGGAAAGGATGCTGTGGAGATGGAGGGTGGCAGCCAAGTACTATGATCAGGAGTTGAGATTGAAGTGCATGGCGCAAAAGGAGTTGAGGTGATCGCAAGTGAAAGAGCGAAAAGATGTGTTAAGCAGTACAAATTGATATCTCCCCGGGTAATATGGGTTAGAATGAAAATGGAGTTTCGAAGAATTTTTCTTATTGCATGCTATGTACCGGTGAATGGAGAAAGAGACCAGGAGCCTGAGATCTTCTGGAATGAAGTAGAGAACGTGTTGAACGTATGTAAGCCAAACGAAAGAGTGATGATAGTGGGGGATATGAACGGATGGGTGGGTGTACAGAGAGAACATACCGAACCCGTTCTAGGAAAGTTCGGAGACCAAAGAGTCAATGAGAATGGTGAACGCCTGGTGACTGTGTGGAGAGAAGCCTGTTTGTATCCAATACGTGGTTTAAACATAAAAATGTGCATATGTATACATGGCAAAAAGGTAAATCTAAAAGTATGAGAGACTTGATAGTGTATGATGAACGGCTTAGAAACCTGGTGAAAGACACAAAAGTAATGCGCGGATCGGAGTGTGGATTGGAAAACTTTTGGTTATATCTAGAGTGCGTTTAGGGCAAAAGTGGGCCTGGAGAAGGAAAGCAAATGTAGTGTGGACGTCCACAGTTAGGGTAGACAAATTAGTGGATAATGGTGCGAGAATAATAAGACAGTTACTTAGATACTGTGAGTAAAAAGTTGAATGTGAATGAAACAGTGTGGAACGAACAAATAAAAGACACCGACGTTGAAAGTGTGTGGATAAGCTTGAAAAACTGTGTTGTCAATTGCGCCGTGGGGATATGTGGAAGAGCGACTGTAGGTAGACAGAACAAATGTGCTTGGTGGAATGAGTCGATAAAAAAGGCAGTATGTAAGAAAAAAAATGCGTACATCGCAATGATTTCTGCAAAAAATGAGACTGAGAAAAAACGATTGTATGAGCTGTACAGATTAAGAAACAAAGAAAGAGTCAGTGAGAATAAGTAAAGAGGAAGTGATGGCTGTGGAAGGAGAGAAAATGAAGAATGATTTTGAGGGAAAGAAAAAACGTGGCCCAAAACAGAACGCTGCAGGAGTGATGAACATGAGCAACGAAATAGTATGGGATGATTGTGAAGTGAGGAAATGCTGGCAATAATATTTTGGAAAGCTGGAAAGTAGTGAGAAAAGTAAGACTGAAGGGTTAAATAAGGAGAATGCAGACGGAATGATGAATGAAACTGAGAAGGATATTGGGATAAATGAGGTAGAGAAAACGGCAGGAAGAAAAACGGCAAGAGAGCAGGCGTAGATGAAATCACTGGTGAAATGCTAAAGTGTCGAGGTGCAAAGCTTATACGAAGATTGTGTGAATTATTCAATGTATGCCTTATGATTGGAAAAGTTCCCAGGGATTGGAAGAGCGCGATCATTGTACCACTGCATATGGGGGTAAGGGGAACAAGAGTGATTGTAAGAACTACAGAGGAATAAGTTTGCTTAGCGTGCCTGGTAACGTATTTGGAAGAGTACTGATTGATAAAGTACGAGAAACTACACTAATATTTGGGATGTGTTGATCAGATGGTTGCTCTCCAAAATGAATAACATAGTTGTCAAGTCTGCATTATTGACTACATATATGACAAGTTATGAAGCGAACTTTATACTACATTACGATAATTTTTCAATTTTGATTGTAGTTTCAGAAAAATTATGTGTAAAACTAGTGAAGAACGTGTTTTTTCAACTCTCGTTCAATTGGCACACTAGCTACACTCGTGTGTCCAACTTTGAGGTCGAGTTGAAAATACCACTTTCTTGTCTAGTTGTACAAATGACTATTACAAGTTAGTAGCTTGTGAAACAGATTTTACATAGCTTAAGTTTAGTTAGGTTAATGCATTTTTACTATTGAGCAGAAAAATTTTTTTTACAAGTTAGTAGCTTGTGAAGATGATATTACATACCTAGCTTAGGTTTAGTTAGATTAATTCATGTTTACTATTGAGTAACAAAAACATTTATCAAATAGTCAATCTAAGTTACATAATTACTTATGTGTACTATGTGGATAAACATGTTCGCTATACATATAGATACGTATTCTGTTCAATTATTCGACTTTATCATAACGTTTTCCAAAGTCTACACAAAACATGATAAAGTAAAGTAGTTTTAAAATACATATAACATTTGACGTTTCAAATTATATAAAACAATTTGGACTTATAGTAGTGGATTAGTTAAATTAATTTTATTTTCTTTATGCTTTTGGGATTGTCGTTATGGTTACAAAAACCCCTAAGTGTCTCTTCGGACAATAGGACTCGACTCTAGAGATGATGAGTGAGACAATCGGTAATTGACCGACCGACGAGCACAGGAATCAAATGAAAGCTTTCAATGCTCTCCTGAACGTGTAATTCTATTTCTTTTATATATTTTACGTTCTTTAAGAGTAAACAATCAATTAAAAATAATGAAGTCCAAATAACAAGCTTAGAAAAAATATTTGCATTTATATTACTTTGTGTATATATATTTTTTGGAATAACTACAGTTACTTTATGGCTATTTATTTAAAAAAGGGCACTAAGATAGTCATAATTAAAGATCTGAATTTATTGCAATTATACTATAAATACAAGGCTAATACATCAATTACGTGAAAAAATGTGATTCAAACTCAAACGAAAAATTTTCTCTGTAATTATAGTAATTTTATTTGAATAAATGAACATTTTTAATTTTATAATACTTGATTTTTTATCATGTTACGATTAATTACTTTTATATTTGGAGAGTGTTTAAACTTGAATTACTATTTTACATTTGAGTACTAATCCCTGTATAATTAATTAAAGAGGGTATTATATAGAATTTGTAAAGAAAAGGAAATAGCGAGTCAAAGGTTTCTCTATTGGTACATTAGTAGACTGTGCAAAAGGGTATTGTCCATCCTTTTCAAGGGGAATTAAATTTTAAACGATTACAGATTATTTAAGGGCTAACGTAAAATCCACGTCTTTTCTAACTTTAAATATCTGCTTGATTAGCTAAAGATGACCGTCAGTCCATTTAACAATACCGTCATTAGAAGAGATATCCTTGTTTAAAGCTTATTAAAGTTAGAGAATTGGCTGTAATTAATTCGGCCATTGAAATCATGCTAAGCTGGACACGACACCGAATTGCTTTTAGATTATCCGCTTGAATTAACTATTCAAAATCAGATTTTACGATGATCTAGCTTTTGTTGATTATAAATTTCCATGTAGGAAATTAACGCGAATTAATTGGAAATACTTAAACGTATTAGCTTGGAAATAAGGAGAATATAATATGACAAGTATGTCAATATGAATTAGAGCTATTCTTTCGACGGCCTCAATTTATACTTATCCAAAATTCCTAGACATGTTAAAAATAGCTTGTGCAAGAGTTTTATTCAGAATTTTGTGACTTTACATTTCTACCATTTTTTCGTATATAGTGAGTGCTAATTATTACACTCTGAAAGTCCACTTTCCTTACCTTTATTAACCTAAGCAAATAAAGTTAAATAAACCTTTAATCTGTCTATTTAACACTTACTGTTTAGAAAAAACTGCTGAATATTCTGACATTTAATACAGATCCTATGGCTAACTGCATTTTTATTAGTAGTTTCTAGTAAGAATACCACTATATAGTTTTTTGGATTTATTGGGTAAAGGATTAAATCTGTTCTGATCTAAATTGAGTTGTTAATCTGAACTAAACATTTCGAACGATATTTATTAGTAATTTGACATATTAAAGAAATTGATGCCCTGGGTCTAAAAGCTTCCATTTCTGATCAAGTAAATTAGCGAAAACAAACGTGCAGCGTCGCATTTCATGCAGAAAAAACATATATTTTTTATTAAATTAACTACCGTTTTATTAGTATGGTATGCGACTGGTTTTTAAATAAGTCTTTTTCTCGATTGATGTACCAACATTGCTCGGCATAGAAATGAATCACACTGATGAGAATAAACATATGTAGCAGAAGGCAATCTGTTCTAATATGAATTCTACGCTGATAAAGTTTGAATCAACCAGAGCTTAGAGGGCTTTGTGCGCAGATTTTTTTATACTATTTTCTCTGGTTACAATTTAAAAAATGTACAAGCACATTCATATAATTACATAATAAAACTATGTACAATGCATCAACTTTTAAATATCAATGTAGGCAATGTCTATTGCCTTGGATTAAAAACAAAAAATCAAAATACATTTTGTAAGTTATAAGTTTTCTTATGAACGAATAAGTAGTTTCTAACATTTAACGCTTGTACAAAATTTTGAATAAATACGCCTGTTTGTACTTATTTGTTATAAATATTTTATTTTTGAGTTTACTAACTATAATTATTCTTAATAATTCGTTAGTTATTTATGTTATATTTTTATTTTATTTGGCTATTTTCAAAGGACTTCACATTCTCAGTTATTTAATATTTAATACTTTTATGTTTATCTGTAGCCCGAAGCAGAAAACTTAATGGGTTTCTATTGTTCACGTACCAGTTGTTCTTTTTGGTTTGTAAAATGTAAAACTTTATATTACAAATTCATCTTTTTCATACAGTTTGTTTGTTAAATGTCTTAAAGATTTTTGCTCACAAACAATTTTAAACCTTTAGGTATTGAACCCCATTGTTAGTCTTCAAATATTTATAATAAATACAACCTCCATAATCCGGAAATTACTTTAATACTAATGTAAGGTATTTCCCATAACTCATTTCTCTGAAATCTATTATTATTGAAATTTCCAAAATCTAACCAATCATAACTCGGGTCTCTTACTTTAGTAATTATCAATTGTAATTAGTGCCTCTCATTTTCACCCTTCTTAATTCCAAAATATATTTTCAAACAGTAGTACAAATACATATCTCTTATTATTAACATCGCTTCGCTCTATCAGTTAAACTTAAATTTATCCTAATGTATTCTATAATCATGCAAATGTGATTCGCTTAATTATACTAGTTACTACAGTTATTCAGGCAGATAATGTTTTCTTATAAATAAAGCAAGTGTAATATTTGTGTGTTAAACTATGTATAAGGGTAGAGTAGTTAACATAATTATTAAAATTATCTAACTCTCTTCTTATTGCAAGTATACCTGACTAATACGAAATAAAAGGAAGTTAATTCTTCAGGATAATTGTGGAATCACTACTAATTAATAGCCTTCCAATAAAATTGATTTGATATACAATATCCAAACAAAACGTTGGTCCTTCGAGCCGGATACAAACTTTTTCTTTTTAAAATAATCAGTGATCTTCATTCGTATGTGAAGCATTATTTATGCTAGTACTCCGTGAATTAGTTTGAGTTTTCCAGTGGTAAGCAGACGGCAGTTTTAACCAGGAAACCAGAGAATTCATAAATCGAGGTACCGTAAGTGATTTATTTCCTATTCTCATACACCCCTTTATTTATCATTTACCATAAACAAACTTCAAATTATTTCTTAAATCATAATTATTTATTTATATGTGCTCTCTTACATATTAAAGTAAAGTGTCTAAAGATTTAAAATTCTAAAGAGGACAGCCTCTGTGACTAGATTCAATAATTTTTTATCATTATCGTTAATAAAAGCTAATCGGGCTTTGCATTAACTGTTTACGCAAAAATCACGCAACAAGCGCATGCAATTCTGGAGGTTATAAAACTTGTCAGAAAAAACTTAATTTTGATTCAAAAACAAAAAATACTTCTTCTAATCAACAAACAGTTAACCAATCTACGCCGTCTACATCTCATGACGTAGCTTTAAATCAAAATGAAACGACGACGTCAAGTTCGTTAAATAATTGCAGCTCTTATAACAGCATTCGTTCAAGTTTTTGACAATAGGAGTAACACAATTCAATGCAAGGCTTTATTGGTCAGTGGCTCTCAATCAAACTTTATTAGTCAATAAACTTAAACTACCATGCAAGCATATTTCTATGGATGATACGGGTACCTTAAGTATTACAAATATCAGCTTTAGTTCTCACGGCATAGGTAACAAACAAAAAATTGACTGTTTAATTATACCCAAAATTAACAATCTCATGCCATCTGTAACGTTTGTCCCTGACTAAATTAATAGATATTTACGATATAAGTGCGGTAAGAACATTATTAATATACGCATGTGAAAATTGCCCAACGAGTTCGTCAGCACGAGTTGGTCAATCACATAAGTATATTAATAATGTGTTACCCGCACGAATATTGTACAGGGTGTCCTATTTTCGATGTAATTGGGGGATTTTAGGTATTTCTCAAATAGATAGAGTAAAATCATGATCGGGACCGTTGGACCGATTTTTGAAACAAATTTAATAATCTGAAGAACATTTCAATATCTCGACTTGTTTGGGAAATATAGGGTGTTTTTCGTTTTATGCCGTTTTCTTTAAAATCCCGTAACTTTTTTGTTTGTGAATATTTAAAATTTTGGTAAAAACATCTTTTGTGCCTTTTTATGTGCAATTTAGTGGCGTACTCGATTTTTCTAACTTAATTTGTTTCCGAGTTACAGACCAAAGTTGCATTTTTTTAAATGGTAACCATAGTTGGCTATGACTCCATTAATTAGAGATTTCTTTTAGCTTTCTGAAAATATATAGTTTCATATATTTATCTCGGTAAATAAGAAAATTATAAACGATTTTTTGAAAAACACCTCTTGATCAAATCACTTATGTATAGTATAGTTTCATATATTCAAAAGGAAGTATATTACTCTGCGCAGAACTTATTTTAAAACTAGATAAAAATGTCCTCATAGTATTTTATGCCATATTAAAAACTTATTGATTTAGAAAAAAATAACATTTTTATTTTATAACAGTTTTTTCTTATTTTAGGTATTGTTCAAACTGATGTTTTAAAGAAAACGGCATAAAACGAGAAACACCCTATATTTCCCAAACGAGTCGAGATATTGAAATGTTCTTTAGATTCTTAAATTTGTTTCAAAAATCGGTCCAAGGGTCCCGACCATAATTTTACTCTATCTATTTGGGAATACCTAAAACCCCCCCAATTACATCGAAAATAGGACACCCTGTACAATATTTTATCTACAACTGTCATGTAGCAACTCCGAAAATTCGAAATTATATTGAATAAAATTGTCGGCATATCGTTAAAATTGACTATTTGAGAATATAAGAAACATGTGAGTATTTTGTAACCATAGCAACGGAATTAATAATCAACTTCTGTCAAAGTGACGTTTAAAATTGTAAAAATTCTGACTTAATATCGCTTAAATAACCGTTACAAGTACATATGTTATCAATTATAATGTCTTCAAGTGAAGATTATCTTCCACAAGATATTGAAAATGCAGCAACAGGCGTAATAGAAAATTTAGTACCACAGAAATCACGTGAGAGATATCATTTAACTTATGACAAATATGAGAAATGGTGTAAAGAGAAGAAAATTTTAAATATTACAAACGAAAAAGCATATCTGGTACATTTCAACAAATTGAGTAAATTACAGAAGCCTACATCTCTTTGGTGTTACTACTCGATGTTGAGGACAGAATTGCTTATTAAACGAAATATCGATATCAAAAAATATATCAATTTGATAGCATTGTTAAAACGAAAATCAGAAGGGTACAAACCTAAGAAATCTAAGGTATTTTCGAAAGAAGAAATATCTAAATTTATTGTAAATGCAGGAGATGAGAAATTTTTATGCATGAAGGTAATATATAATAGATATTTGTATAAATGTAAATAAATACTAATGTAATATATATTTTAAGGTTGTGCCAATTATTGGTTTGGCTGCTGCATGTCGGAGAGAAGAGTTGACAAATTTATTGATAGAAAATGTAAAATATCAAGGATTGTGCTATCAAATTGTCATTCCAAATACCAAAACAAAAATATCGCGAGAATTTTTTGTTACATCTGGGAACATTGATGGTGTAAATTTAGTTGCAATTGTTAGCAAATACTCTACATTAAGATCTAAAAGTTGTGGCCATCAACGATTTTTTGTTGGATACCGAGCAGGAAAATGTACAAGACAACCTATTGGAATAAATACTATTGGTAGTGTCCCTAGATTAATTGGCGAATTTCTTGAACTGTCCCATCCAAATCAGTATACAGGGCATTGTTTACGGCGTTCTTCAACTTCAATTTTAGCCGACTCTGGTCTTCTAAATATTAAAAGACATGGCGCCTGGAAGTCTAATTCTGTCGCTGAAGGATATATTGAGACTTCGGTAGAAAATAAGAAAAAAACAGCTATGAAAATCTTAGGAGAAAACCAAGAAAATATACCATCGACTTCAAAACATATGGAAACTAATATTTGCAATTATCGATTGGGCTGCTTTTAGAATCAAATGTAAATTCAGGGGAGTCTAAGCATAATGCTCTTAAACGGTTTTATTCGCGCTCGAACGTAAATTAGAACGTGGCAATTATCTAAAACAACAATATTACTCATTTATGCTTGAATATGAAGATATAGGTCTGAGAAATTCAAATACAAATATATCAACAGTCGAAAAAAATGAATTTTATCTTCCTCATCGCGCCGTTTTAAAACAATCTAGTCTAACAACAAAACTTCGCGTTGTTTTCTTGTACACGAAAATGATAGAGAATATCAAAAAAATGTGTGGCGTTATTCTTCGGACGAGCCTATTAATCTTATATCCTAAACACAGTGACGTATGGAACTAAATCGGCGTCATTTTTAGCTATTAAATCTTTGCAGCATACTGAACACGAACATATCTCAACAATGTCTGACGCAATTTCGGTCATTTTTAGTGATTTTTGCGCGGATGACTTGCTAACTGGGGCAAAAACAATAGCTGAAGCAAACCTTGAAAAATAAAATTTCGCAAATTCTCTAAACAGTATGCTTCGTACTGAGAAAGACGATCCCAACATTTTCAAAAACCTATCTAACACATCGGATTCTTCGGTTTTATGTTTTTCAGAAGGTGAAAGCTTTAAAACGTTGGGCTTTCAGTAGAACTCTAACTGATCATCTTCAATATGTTGTTAATTTCTCAAACCAAAACAAGCGCACCATTGTCTCAAATATTTCACAAGTATTTGATCCTCTCAGCTTACTGGTCCTTACATCACCACCGCACAAATAATAATTCAAAAGCTCTGGCAGCTTAAACTCAATTGGGACGAATCTATTCCATCCGAGCTCCAAAATTTATGGCTTCAATTCAGTAAATCATTAGTAGACTTACATTTAATTAAAATGAGAGATTCTTATTTTCAAAAAATCTCATGTTCATTGAAATGAACGGTTTTTCGGATACATCTGCACAAGCCTAAGGTGTTTGCATTTATATTAAGTCAATTGATCAAAATAATTGACTTTTTTGAAATCTACTCTGAGCCAAGTCTAGAGTAGCTCCGTTAAAGGCCACTAAATTACCGAGATTAGAGTTATGCGCTACCTTATTATTGTCAAAATTAGCACATAAGGTCTCTTAAAATCAAGTTTGACAGTATTTATTTTTGGTGCGATTGATAAATTACCTTATCATGGATTGCATCAGTATCCAACAATTAGAAAACCTTCATTACCAGTCGTGTATCAGAAGTACACACTTTTTCTGACCCAAACGATTGGAATTACGTAAGCATACATAACAATCCCGCTGGTTTATTGACGCGAGGACATAATATCAGTCTATTTATAAATTTAAATTTATGGTGGCACGGTCTTATTTGTTCACTGGATTCAAATCTAAGGCAATCTCAATTAAAACACTTTAAATTAAATGTACCTCTAGTTGACCTGCCTGAATACCGTAAACAAACGATTTGCAATACACCCGCATAAAAGATTGATCTTATCGACAAGTTTAGCAGCTTTACAAAATTAACCAGAGTAATCGCATATTGTATTCGATTTATAAGAAACTGCAGAATATCTGCATGCAAACGAATGGTTAGCAACTTAAACGCTAGCGAAATAAATCTTGGTATCAATACATTAATCAAAATCGCGCAACATGATTCTTTTGATAATGATATTCAACATCTAAATCCCTGTGCTGGCAGCTTGGTCGAATAATGGAAGTTCATCCTGGCCCAGACGACATAGTGCATGCAGTGACCACTAAAACGAAGTGTGGTGTAGATAAACGATCAATTCGTAAAATTTCTGTTTTGTCCATTAAAGTCAATATACAAATAAAAAAACATAATATTTTGTTAACAGTCGAGCCTTTCAAGAACGCCGGCATGTTTGTGCTTAAAAATGAAGATACCTTTAATGCGTATCAATAACGCATGCTGTGGGTACGCCTGCTTTCGTGATCCAAGCCTGATTTCGTAGACCCAACACCTGCGTTAGTAGTCTGGTCTACATTTCGTTTATTTGTACGTTAATGAAGACAATTGGAAAGTACCTTATCGTACTGTATGTTTTTCATATTGATACCAAATGAAGCTCTCAAACTGCAGTTCGTTTCAAAATAAAGTTAACCCATTATATTTATTTTGAGTGTAAGAAAATGTAAGTATGTACCTTTTTAACACAAAGTACGTTTCAAGTAGGTAAGAAGTCAGTGTAGTGTTGTTTTGATACGGTTATAACAAAAAGAAGCAGCTGACTTCGGTTAAAGTTTTCTAAGCTAAAAATATTTGAGTGCATAACCTTGTCACTGTAATGTATGTTGACATAGGTCAAGTAGACTTTATTATTAAAGGTATACCGTGTTGATCATCTTTCATTTTAAATTCTATTAAAGATAGGTTATATGTTTGTATGGTTGGTGTTGATTTAGGAATTAGTTAATATCGTAAAGGTTTACGAGAAGTACTGTTTTAGTTGGTTTTATGCTGAAATTACTCGGATATTGTTTTGTTTCATTAAACATACAAATAAATACAGCTGTTTAGTGTTATTCAGATTACCTGTGGTATTAATGTACAACTTTCTTAATGTTTGTTGTACTTTAATTATTTAACCTGTAAAATTGAGTGGCGCCCAACGAATTCTCAATTGAGTATTGCCATGGACATATCTCTGCGTCCCTCACAACATGATAAAATGAGCTCTTAACGTACAGTAAGTTTCGTAAGCAATGTGCCTTGTTGAACTAGACCGTGGTGCAAACATACCGTTTTGCTGTTCAAAATTGAAATCCAAATGTCCGTATTTGTTATACATTTCTGTAAAGTTAGCTTGCACCAAACAATACTTCACTAAAGTTAAGGTGTTAGTTACGAAAAAAAAAGAAAAATGGAGAACGTCAGGCTGGTTTGTAAAACTCCTTGAATTTAACTTAATAATCTACCTTCAATTGAAAATAAAATATAATAAAATACCAAGCAGTTTAATAATATACTATATGAGGGTCACAAGTACTTTAAATGTTTCAACGGCTTATACAGCGATAAAAAACACTTACCACGCATTTTATTTTTGATATTTTTGACAAAAAAGGTGCCATTGGGAGACAGATCAGGTGAATATAGACAAGGAGTCATTCATTTGATACTTTCACTAGCCAAAAATTCTGCAGTTTGTCGTGCTGTGTGCGCACTTGCATTGTCATAATACAGTATGATTCTCTTGTTTATATTGTTTTTTTTAATTTCACCGATCACCTGAGGGAGACAAATTGAAGTATACCAATGAGTAGTTCTTCGATACTACAATTCAAAAGTTGCAAGATGACCGGTTTTCCCGCAAAAATAAGCAATCATTTTCTTTCAAACACTTTGCGAGCGCGCCACTTTTTTTTGGAATACCCATACAGATGATTGCTGTTTAGTTTCAGGCTAATATGAATATGTACGTGTTTCGTCACCCCTTACAATGTAATATATAGACTTTGACGACCATGGTCAAATTTGTTAAGCATTTCCTTCCACCACTTGGCACGTACCTTTTTTGAGCTTCTGTCAGATTGTGAGGAGTCCGACTACAAAGCTTCCTGACATCTAAATGTTGTTTCAAAATGGTATGTATTTGTCTGGCTGCAATTTCTCAGAATGCGACAATAGAAGTGCATGGTCGACCCTCGCGAAAATTGTCATTAAAAGTAGACCTTCCACGTTTGAATCTTGCAAACCATTTGTAGACCATGGTTATGGACGGCGGCGCTTCATCACCAAACAACACTCTACTAAACTCTACTAAAATGAAACTGTTCTGTTTACAATCAAACTGTCAGTTGCACTAATGGTATGAAACGTCAAATTTTACGATTAGGACAATCGTAGAACCCTAACATTGCAATGAGTACTTGATGTCGCGAACTTTAGCAGCGATCCTCATAGAATAAAAATGAAATGTATATCTACACATCTGTTAAATTCGCTCTTTTTATTTTCAGAAGCGCTTACGTAGAACAAGGGGGCGATAAGCCGATTACTTGGCTGCTACCTTACCACAAATAAGCTTAACGACCTCTGGCTGTTTGAACGCCTTAAAAATGCCGAATAATGTTCGACAATTACAATTCCGGGACAGCTGTAAATACATCACCTACTTTAGTCCTCATAAGTTGTCAATACCCGAGGGTTGTTGTTTTTCCAATGACCTTATCTATCCGGCTATGATATTATTCAGCAAGCATATACAATGTTTTAAAGAAATCAAAGGAGTGTTTGGTGACGAGTTTGTTCTTTAGCTACCATAAACCGGGGGCACAATGAATTTCCAGCGGTGTCGACTTTTTATAAATGGCTTTTTTTGAGCTCCAAAGCCAAAAATGGCCGTTACCGAAAAGAATATTGGTCTTCTTTAGAACTAAAACGGATCGCCATGTTACTGTAAGGAGTATTCAAGCTATTCTAAAGATTAGCGTGAAAGCAATTAACACTTTTTTATACTGGTATTTGATGGTGGGTAAGCTTTGTTCCCTTTGGATTCTCCCTGGATTATTCCATCGGCCAGTTCTTGCAAGGTGCTTGGTCGGTGAAAATGAACTGTTGACTTCAAATAACCCCATAGAAAATAGTCTAAAGAAGTACTATTTTTGATAATATCTTAGTCGGCTTTGAAATGAAATATAGCGAAACCCATATGTTTGAAAACGTAATAAAATACTCTATACAAATTTAAAATAATATACGGGGTGTGTCATTAAAAAATTTAAAGTCGACTTTACTTCTGGTTAAACCAGAAGGTCAAAATCGTTAAAAATAATCAAAACAATATATATATATATATATATATATATATATATATATATATATAGGGTTATTAAAAAGTATGGAGAAGGCGATTTATTGTCGTTAATATTCATTTTAGGAAAAATGGTTCAATACAAAAGTTGGTTATGTAATTTTTATCTACATTTGAGAATACTTGAATTTTTTTTATCTGCAATTGTTTCTGAGTTACGCCGTTCCGCGTAATTTTTTTAAATGGGAACATATTACTTTTATCTCACTATTCGATAGAGCATTTTTTCTCTTTAAGACAGCACTAAGGAAATTTTTTTAAAAATTTATTTTAATAACATTTTTTCCAAGAATTCGCTGATTCAAGTATTTACATCAAGTAGGTGCATCTGAGACAAAAAAAAAGTTATGAATCAAAATCTTATCACTAAAAACAAATTAATGAGTAAGTAATTTAGGTTGATCGTCCATTGAAACCGTATTCGTCCAAGTAATTAGTCGGCCGAGTTAACGGCCGATTTATACGTCCGATCTGTGCTCGTATACTGCAACCGAAGTACATCCGAGATAAATAGGACGTAAGCTCGTTCTTATGACGAATTTTAATAAATATCATTACAAAATGGATATTGATTTGTATTTCTTAGAAAATTCTCGTGAGACGAGGGTTGAATCGGATGGCAAAAAGAAAGTGTTGGGTCAACTATATTTTAAGAAAAAGAAAAACTCTAGGTGAATTTCATCATTTACACGATGAATTAAAGAGAAACAGTGAAAAGTTGTTCGACTATTACAGAATGAGTATTGGGACATTTCAATGTATCTTAGATGCAATTCAGCCATCAATAACAAAATGGTCGAATTTCCGAGAAACAATACCACCCGAGGAACGTCTGTCTTTAACACTGAGGTAAGTTGAATATTATTTATTTTACCAAAACAAAAGAGTCTCAATTACAAACCATTCTTAAAATTATTGTAAAACGTGTAAAAAAGTTAGTTCATTTGCATCTGTGAAATTTGAAACGTAACTTGCCATACTCTACATTGAAGTAGCGTCATGATTTCCTATATTGGTGGAATTTGGAGTGGACGACAGTGGAGTGTATGTACCATGTGAAGAATGTGTAGAACAAGACGATTGGCTTTGTGTGTGTGAAAGATTCTCATCTTCATCAATAAAAAAAAGGTTTTGGTGAGGAGGTGCTTTTTTTAAAAATAGTAGAAGGCTTACTAAAAACTGGTAGTCACTGTCTTATTTCACAGCAGCATTCTAGCATATAATTTTAATTTCTCTTTCTCTATTTCAAGAAAAGGGCCATTCGTTGTATTAGGCAGTATTTTCCACTTTTTTGGAATACTTGTCAGTACTTTTCGGTGTTTCTAATTTCTTTTCTTTGTCGATTTGTGGGATACGGGGAGGATCTAATCCTCTTGGTATAGCAGGTGCAGTAGACGTCTGAGAATTTTCCTCGACAACATCTGATGACATTTGGGAACTAGAAGCTTGTTGTATAGGAGCAGACTCGTAAGCGTCATTTGTTGACTCATCAGCATAATGCATTTCTTCTAAAACAGCGCGTGATGCTGTGTTGTTTGTGTTGTTGGATGTAGATATGCTGTCCTGAAGTTTTAGTTGCTCAATTATGTCTTTCAAAAATAACATGCTTTCAAAATGTAGCCACGTCGACGTACTTTCAAGAGGGACTCATCTCCACACCTTCTTCCTTTTGAAACGTCCCTCAGTCCTTGTCATTTCTTTTTTAATAAAGCAACCGAAACAAGTGAAATATCCTGTTAGACCTTCCATTTTAAGCAGCAAAACTTTTTATAAAGAGTGACTTATGCTGGGGCAGCCTGTGCATGTATGTAAATTTTCTTTGCAGATATTTGGCAACGGGTTCTTCATTCAAGACACTAGGATACTCATTTACAATATCTGACGTATCAGTTGGCAGGATAGTTAAGGAAACATGTGAAGCAATTTGGGACAATTTGCATGAACTACATATGCCATTTCCGAACGAAAACGAAATAAAGCTTACAAGAGAAGGGTTTTGTAAAAAAATGGAAATTCCCGAATTGTGTGGGCTGTGTAGATGGCAAACACATAAGAATAAAAAATCCACAACATTCCGGAAGTATGTATAGAAAGTACAAAAAGTTTTTTTCTATCGTTCTACAAGCAGTAGCAGGTTCAGATTACAGGTTTCTTTGTATTCATGTTGGAGCTTACGGTAAAGAGAGTGACGGTGGTATTTTCTCATATTCCGACCTGTCAAAGGAACTCGAAAGGGGTGCGCTAAGTGTTGGACAGCTGTCGGCCCTACCAGGAACTGACGTTAAAGTACCCAACGTTATCTTAGGCGATGAAGCGTATCCACTAAAACCTATTTGATGAGACCCTTCCCGGTGTCTAAGCTTGGGCCATCAGAAAGTGTTTTTAATAAGCGTCTGTCTAGAGCTCGGCAGGTGATAAAATACGCGTTTGGAATAATGTGCCATAAATGGAGACTGCTACTCACAACAATTGAAATAGAAAAACCGGACGATATATACAAAATTATCAAATGAATATGTCTGTTGTATAACATCGTGATTGAAAAAGAAGGCGAGGCACCAGTAGCTTCATTCTCTTCCCAGCAAACACCGTCGACGAGCAGATATTCTTCTTTTGGGAAATGTTTAGAGATGTTTTCTGTACAATTTCTGTTAATGAATAAAGTAATACTAATCGTTTTTAAATGGGCAAATTTTTTCACAGGAGGTATGCGTCAAAATATTTTAATCAAACCAGAGTTTTTTAAAATGTTTCTATTTTCATTTTTCTTTTTGGTAATTATTCACTTACCGGATTTCTCGATTTTTCGTACAAATTTAGCCTAGTTTTTGGAGCCCTGATCACGAATCTGAAGTTAAATTTATTGGGCAACGTTTTTCTTCCAATTTATGTTATTTTTGTTACAAAATGCAAAAGACAATAAATTAAGAAGTAAAAAACACAAGTCACTAAAAAAGAATCTAAAAAAATGAAACTCCTTTGTACCGTTGTACCAAAAATCGTCAAAACCGGCGAGAAGTCCGGTAAGTAAATAATTACCTTTTTTAAAATTAAAAATTCATAAGTATAATATATGTACCTACATACGGAGCTGTTTAAAATTGAAAGTTGGGGACAAACTTGTTGACTTACCATCATCAATACCCATTTCCTTAGCCACTTCTAACCAAAGCTTCCTTTGAACGTCGCGGTGATGATATCTTTTATCACGCATATCCCACAGTGTAGTTTTTGCATTTACAATGCTTATAAGTTTGCCAGTGTCGATGATTTGGCACAGAGTACGTATTTAATTACAAAAGCACACAAATAACAGCATCAACAAGTCAATTTCTTGACAGTCGAACGGTAGAAAACGTCCGACTAATCCGATCTCTCTGGGATCCGACCGCCAAGTCGCCGTGGTCGTCTCATTCGACTAACCAGGTCGTTTGTAGTAGACGCGCGTGAACACCTACGTTTTTCTTGGAATTAGTCGGCCATGGTCTGGCATAGGTCGGCCGACTTATTACTCGGACGAATACGGTTTCAATTGACGACCAACCTTAAAGTCAGTGTTATTAAAATAAATTTAAAAAAAAAATTATTTAGTGCAGTTTTAAAGAGAATCGAATAGTAAGATAAAAGTAATATGTTCCCATTTAAAAAAATTACGCGGAACGGCGTAACTCAGAAACAATTGCAGATAACAAAGATTATATATATATATACATATACATATATATTTCTTTTATTTTAGTGATTTTGACTGCAGAACAAATACTTTCTTAATCATTAGTGCGTTATAATTACGCAAACTGTTGTATTTAAAGTGCAATGCAGACGTGCACTCAGTTTACTGAGTATGAGTCTTAGTAATTAATTGTGTATTTTTACGTTCGCCTTGACATAACTTATTTTAAGTAATAATACCAAGAAAAACTAATTACAATACATATAGAAGGTAGATCTGGATTGAGTGCAATTTAAACAAATAAAGGTTTGAACAATTAAACAAAAAGTTATAATAAATAAATAAATATGTAAATAGAAGTAGTAGTAGCAAATACAACTGTTTGACTAACAAGCAATCATTAATCTTAGTATGTTTAATTTTTAACCATTTTGTAATTAATTATATTCAACCTTTCATTGAAATAAAATACTAGAAAGAAATTCAGTTAAAATTCTGGTCTTCATTACCGCTGTAAAAATAATAAAAAAAATACACTTCACCTTTAGACTGTATTGCTTTATTTGTAAAGGGATATTTACAAACCTACAAAGCTTTTCTTTGTCCAAACTGAAATCTCTACATTTAAAAATTTCTGTGATTTCTTAGTTACATCACGTGGTAGACAAATGTTATAGTGTTAAAATTCCCTACTCCCCAGTTTTATAATCATTTTATCAATCATTTAAGCGGAAGCGAGGGTAAGTTCAAAAGATATATGACAATGTCGTCTTGAAATTTTTAACTTTATGTCTTTTGGACGAAAAATGAGTTGTAATTTAATACTATGTTCCTGTACTTAATTTTATGTAAAATCTACATTTACCATGTCAAGGGGAAATGCGGGCGCATTGCGGAACGAAGCCACACTATCTGCTGACCATCACTAATACTTGCGAGCTAATTACGGACATGAATCTCATTGTAAATTAGAGAGCTCCACTTCGCACCATTATGATACAACGGATCTGGTAAGTCATACACATAGGAGTTTGGGTATCTAGAATTTTATTCTCTTGTCCAACTATATACGTTCGTTGGGGTTGGAGTCGAAAGGGCCACAATGAATGACCTCACCGAATAAAATAAATATTGCAGGCAACTAAACCGATTTAACGGTAATGCTTTTAGCGATGATAATTATTGATGAGTCATATTGGGATAATTTATGAAATCCTATCAGTCACATCTTTTAATCCTTTCTGAAATTAAAAAAGTAAAAGTATAGGGCAATAAAGATTATAGGCATGATTGGTCATTAATGTAAATACTACGTTGTTTTTAAGTTAAGAAATTTGTATTTATAATTAATAAACATCTGTGGAAGCATATAGTGCACACCTTACTTGATGTTGGCGTTTAATATTATTTGTAAAGCATCCTACATTCAAATTACTTATTTGTCTGTTATTAATTAATAGTGTAATCCTAATCAATTTAACTTACACGAGATCAAATTTCTTCTAGCATTCAGTAATCTGGAAAAGGCATAAATCTGCATCTTTAATATAAGACAAGAAGACAACATTATTAGAATAAAATAACCCTCAATAGCAGGTTTTCATAGAGGTCTTCTTAATTCTTGTGGGAAACTTATTCGGTACTACTACGTGCTGTCTACCTTAACGCTTCTGAAGGATGTACTACTTTCTTATGGTCGCCCATAAGACCCATACGGATTGCTTAGAATATAATTTTCTGTAATAATGTAAAAAATTTGTTATAAGTTGTATTATAATTTGTTATTAATGAACATGTGATTTTCTGATTGATACTCATTAATTTAGCATTGTAGATATTTATTACTTTTGTTTTTTTTGTATTTTCATTATTGTTGCATTCTTGATATTCATGACTTTAGTATTTTTGATATTCATTACCTTTGTATTTGTGTGTATTCATCACTTTTGAATTTTCTGTTAAAAAGTATGTCCCACTTTAAAATATCATGCAGCATTATGTCATTCGTAAGGTAAACCACACGCATGGATCTTATCATCTTATTCTTTCCGTTTTCACATTTTATAAATTTGCTTGACCACTTAATTAATATTAAAAGTTTCCAGTTTAATCATAAGTTTAAATGCTTTATACACGACCTAAAAGCTCAAAAGATGTAAACACTTTGTTAAAGAACAAGACATATATTTAGGTAAAAGGTTTTGTTTAGCTTAAAACTGCTTCTTTAACTACTAGATAATAAAAATTTGAACAGTACCAATTTTATATCTTTTCCTATATTTGGTATAGGCCATTACGTAAAATCGATTACTTATCCGTGTCAATGGTTTACCTAGCACAAATAATATATTCTGTATTCATAATACTACATGTACGCGTACTTTATACCTTTCCCACTTAAAGGGTGTGTGTGCGTACGTGCGTGGGTGTGGTGTAAGTGTGTATTTGTTTTTGTGTTTGTTTGCATTTGTGTTTGTGTTTGTGTTTGTGTTCGTGTTCGTGTTCGTGTTCGCGTTCGGGTTCGCGTTCGCGTTCGCGTTCGCCTTCGCGCTCGCGGTCGCGGTCGCGCTCGCGTTCGCGGTCGCGCTCGCGCTCGCGTTCGCGTTCGCGTCCGCGTTCGCGTTCGCGTTCGCGTTTGCGTTCGCCTTCGCGTTCGCGTTCACGTTCGCGTTCGCGTTCGCACTCGCGTTCGCGCTCGCGTTCTCGCTCGCGTTCGCGCTCGCGTTCGCGTTTGCGTTCGTGTTCGTGTTCGTGTTCGTGTTCGCGTGTGTTTGTGTTTGTGTTTGTGTTTGTGTTTGTGTTTGTGTTTGTGTTTGTGTTTGTGTTTGTGATTGTGTTTGTGTTTGTGTTTGTGTTTGTGTTTGTGTTTGTGTTTGTTTGTGTGCGTGTGCGTGTGTGTGTGTGCGTGTGTGTGTGTGTGAGAGCGCGTGTGTGTTTGTGTGCGTGTGAGCGTGTGTGTGTATGGGCGTGTGTGCATGTAGTTGTTGACTAATATGTTGGTTCGCCCCGCCTTCATGAAATGTTGGAGCATGGACGCTACTTTCGGACATATTATTTGAGTTGATCGTCCTATTTTCACAGTTTTTGCTTTTATAGTGCGACATGTCGGAAGCGGACTATACTTTGGTTTAGTCCTGAAAAGGACTGTTTTCGCACTTGAGTCGAATTCATATGTTATGATTTTTTCCCAAGCACTTGACTACTTCTAGATTTGAAATTTGGTACCTTTCACTTACAAGTCTGACACCTTTACCGCTGAGCCACTGAGTAATCCAATATATATTTTTCAGATCTTATATATATATATATATATATATATATATATACATAAATAATCAACTTGTTTGTTGTTGCGCAGTAGTTTATTGCGCATGTTGCACCGTAACCTATTGCGCTTAAGTTCTTCGCGCATTATTGGGATTTTCTGCTAGTGCGATGTATGTGGCTTCTTTGAGTTTCTACCGAGTTACATTCTAGTCCTTTGCCACTATCTGTACGTTATCCCACTTGATGCGGTGGTTTTCGTTCCAGACAGGTTCGACGATTATTGATCTTTTTATTTCGCCCTTGCAGATGATGTTCTTATGTTTTCACTTTGAGTGGTGTACTGTTCTTTCCTTTGTATGCTCTGCCGCATTTGCATGGTAGGTTATATACACAATTTTTGGAATTCTGGTCTTTATCGTGTGGTTTGGTTTTGGTTAGCATTCCGCTGAGCGTTCTGGTCGCAGTGCGTATCTTGTGTTTGTTGCCCATTCTTCGTACTATGTCTGAGGTAGCTTGTGTATATGGTATTATCGCTGTATATATAGGTTCCTCTTTTTCAGTTACCCTTTCCCTGTTTAGGTTGGGTGTTACACAAGGGTAGCCATTTTCTTTAAGTGTTTTAGCGATGTTTTCTTTCTATTTTTTTAGGTCTTCTTGTGTTGAGCATATTGTTTTTGTTCTATCGTATAATCATCTTTCCACGCTTAACTTCACGCTTTTGTGGTGATTGGAGTTGTAGTGTAGGTACCTCCCCTTATGAGTAGGTGTCCTATATACACTTGTCGTGAAAGTGTTGCCATTTCTGTGTATAAGTACATCCAAGAATGACAGTTTTGTACCGATTCCAATTCTATTGTGAATTTTATGGAGGTTGCGCGCTTATTTAGATGATCTAGGAATTCATCCAGTTTATGATTGCCGTGATGCCAAACTAGGGAGGTATCGTCCACGTATCTAAGCCACATCGTTGGTTCCCAAATGGAATTTTGGGAGATATAGTTAAGGATGTCATGAAGCCTAACTATCGATTTTATTGAAAACGATTATGTTCTTGTGATTGGCAGGTATAACAATGATTTTAAAGGTGGAAAACTAAATCTTAAGTTATTAAGTAAATCACGTGCCTTGAAAAAATAAGGTAAATCTAGTTTTAATATCAACGCCTTATTGGAAAAACTCTAAAGATGACACCAATAACAAGTTAATTTATTATAATAGTGTGAGTTTGTATAACTTTTTAGATTATGACAAGAAAATTAACTTTAAGTACTTATATTGCAACTCCATACTTGATAATAGATATTTTAGTAGCTAAGGCAGGAAAAATTAAACTTCTTTCAAGTATAATTCATGTTAGAAATAATTTTGCACCTTGTAGTAATATAACTATTAATACTGGCAACTTAATATATCCTGCTATCCATACAGTAAACGCATGTCTAAATAGTGATTTTTTAGCAAGCAGAGTGCCTCCAAGACCAAAAGTATAACTGTTAATAGCAGCACTAAAATTGCGCATGTTAATGAACTGTAAGATTGAAAAAATTGAGTTACTAGCTGAAACATACAGTATTGATATTCTGTTATTGTCCGAACACTGGCTCTTAAATACTAGTATTGAATGTATAAAAATTGGAAATTTTAAATTAATCTCGCATTTTTCACGGAATTTACATCATGGTGGTGTGCCAATTTTTGCTAGACTAAACCTAGATGTTCAAAAAGTATGTGTCCAAAACTTATTGAAGGAACTGGACTTTGAGGTTTGTAAGGTTAATTTAAAACTGAAGTTTTTATTATGTGTACATATCGATCACTCTCTGTGTTTTGTCTAATGTCTTTGATTTATTTGAAAAGGTACAAACTACCTTAATTATGGGTGACTTAAATATTGATTTTTTACAAGATTTCCAGGTTAAACATAATATTGAAAAACTATTATACTCTTTTAATTTTAAAATGCTAATTAATGAAGCTACACGAGTATTTACTAACATTTACGGTACCACTTCCAGATCTTGCTTAGACTACATTAGACTACACTCAAAAATGCGAAAACTTGCTACTTGAGTGCACCAATTTTGAAAATAATATTGCTGATCACTGCGAGCAAATTGTTGTAATTAATGGTACACCTATCAAACAAGATGTGATGGAAAAGAAAATTAATTCACGAGTGATTAACAAAGTAACAATTAATAATTTAAAACGTACCCTTAGAAATGTCAAATTTGAAGATGTGATAGATCCTTTAAATATTGATCATTATGTACAGTGTTTTTTCGTGTTTTAAGGTATATGCATGAACATATGCTAAAAAATCAATAACGATTAGAACTGATAAAGGATGGGTTAGCAAATCAATAAAAAGGAATCACTAGAATTAAGAAATATATATTCATTTGCCAAGGAATCTAAATAAAATGAACTGTTTGAACTTTATCGCTTAAAAAAGAAAGCATTTAAAGTAAGGGTTAAACAAGCCAAACGACTATATTTTGAAAATAAAACTGTGAATTCAAATAACGTCGTAAAGGAAACATACAATGTTGTTAGGTCAGTTACCGATTCGAGCAGTCGTTACAAAGACTTATTGTTTTGCTGACTTTTTCTCTACAGCCCCAGTTAAAGTCATAAAACAGAATTTTAATAACAATGGACTGGTTAACTGTACTTTAATTAGATCGAATACATTTTCATCCTTTGTAATGTTTCCAATACTTGTTGAGGATGTAAGAACACAAGTATCGCAATTAAGAATCTTATCTGCGGGACCTGAAATTGAGAATGTATTAATCAATATTTTTAATATTTCCATTAAGAGTGGTATTTTTCCAGCTGGCTTTAAGAATGTTGATGTAATTGCACTTTCGAAAGGTAAAGAGTGTACTGATCCAAATAATTATAGGCCTATTTCAATTCTAAATACTATTTCGAAAATCCTGGAAAAGTTAGTTTACAACAATGTAATGAAGTTTGTCGTAAAGTATGATTTATTGACTAGTTGTCAGCATGGCTTTAGATCAGGTAGAAGTGTAGAAGCAGCTTGCTTTGAGTTTACGTAAGAGGTGAGTAAACAAGTCTACAACAGTAATTATGTGATGGGGCTATTTTTTGATCTCAAAAAAGCTTTTGAAACCTATTCTCTTTTGGAATACGGGGTACTGCTATAGACTGGTTTGCCTCATACATTAATAATAGAAAAATAGCAGTGAACTACAAATGTGTTAAGTTAGGCTTATATAATATTGATTTAGGAGTACCCCGGGGATCGGTTCTTGGGCTTTTTCTTTTCCTGATATTTATAAACGATCTTCCTCAGTATATTACATGTGGTGGCTTATATAATATTGATTTAGGAGTACCCCAAGGATCGGTTCTTGGGCCTTTGCTTTTCCTGCTATTTATAAACGATCTTCCTCAGTATATTACATGTGGTATGGTAGTGACGATGCTTCTATAGTTATTTCATCACATTTAGAAAAAGGTCTTAAAACCAAAGTAAGATAATTGAATGGTGTTCTAAAAATAAATTAATACTAAATGTAGATAAAACAATAATTACAAACTTTTCTAAAAAAACGCTATCGCGGGCATCTTATTTTGAATTAAAAAATAAACAAGTAGCACTTAGTAATACGACTAGGTTTGTTGGTATAGAGCTGGATAAAGACATGGATTGGAAAGTACACAGTAAGTATGTGTCTAAAAAAAGGTCGAAATCGTATTGTGCTTATATCAATTGAAAAAATGCTTATCAATCCAATCTCTCATAAGTGTATATTACGGTATTGTTTACTCTCACTTATCCTATAATATTGATATATGGGGAAGATCAATGAACATTCAAAAGCTTTTTGTGCTTCAAAAAAGGATTATTCGATTGAAATTCAACATACCGCCTCGAGAAACGTGTAGAAATGTATTTATTAAATATAAAATTTTAACTTTGTCCTGCATACACATATATAAGGTTCTCTGTTACGCTAAGAATCATCTTGTTAAAAAATTATCAAACACTGCCCACTTGACAGTAGTATTAAATTGCTACCTATTTATCAGTTTAAAATGGTTTTAAAGCAATATCTATCTCCCAAAGCATTTTACTGCAGCTCGGAATTTTTTTAATCATTACAAAGGTAGCATTTACCGCTTGCAGTACGTACTTTAAGTGTATCTCTGTGTGACCTGTCATACATACTAGTATTATATATATATATATATATATATATATATATATATATATATATATATATATATATATACATGTATGTCACGGTAACCAACACAAAATGCAAAATACACATTGTTAAATGTGATATAGTTTATCATCTATTCATTAGTTGTTAATGCTGTCCTATAAACCTTTATTGTTTGTTCCCGTATCGTGTGATGTCTGTATAGGTACGTGCAATTGTAACATTTTAATATTGTGTTAAGTGTGTAATTGATGTGTCCAACATCCATCTACAGGATTTATTGGAATAATAATAATAATAATAATAATAATAATATTAGTTATGAATTGTATCATTTTTTTCTGTGTTGTATATTCTTTGCATTAATGCCGTTATACAAACTGTAATTACCCTTATGGAGAAATAAACTGAATAATAATAATAATAACACCTTGCAGTATACACAAGCCTTATGTCGATACAGCGAATGCACTCAAAGAAAAATTGAAAGTAAGAAATTTAACAAAAACCAAAAACAGTTTTATAGAGAACTAAATGATCAGAATACGGTATATCCGGCAGGGTTACCATCCATAGAAGATGTCACTACGTTCTGGTCAAACATATGGGAGACACCTATAGAACATGATACTAGAGCAACGTGGCTTAACCTAGAAAAAGAAAAAAGTTTATCAATAAATGAAATGCCAGAAATAACCATAAGTAAAGAAGACGTAACAAAAGCAATAAATAACACAAACAATTGGAAAGCACCAGGAATCGACGGAATTTACAACTACTGCCTTAAAAAATTTACAAATGCATACGAAGCACTTGCCAATAGCTTAACTATATATTTGAACATCAGGAAGCAATACCAACAACAATAGCACATGGAAAAACAATTTTGTTACCTAAAGATAAGAACACCCCAAACGCCAGTAAGTACAGGCCAATTACCTATCTATCAACTATTTACAATCTATTAACAGCTCTAATAACAGGAAAACTATACCAACATCTACATAACAACAATATCACAGAGGAACAAAAAGGATGCTACCAGAATTCCAGAGGGTGTAAAGACCAAGTCATAATTGACGAAGTCATGACACGACACGCGATAATTAAACAAAGAAATCTAAGCATGGGATTTATTGATTACAAAAAAGCCTTGGTTCCATCCTACAAAGTTATGTGAGAGAAGTACTGGAAACGTACAACGTACATACAAAAACAATAGATCTTTTAAAATGCCTCATGAGACAATGGACCACAAAACTAATACTCTCTGATGGAAAACACAATGTTGAATCTAGACTGATAAGAGTGTCAAGAGGCATATATCAGGGTGACTCACTAAGCGCGTTATGGTTTTGCATGTGCTTAAACCCATTGAGTCGCCTATTGCAAGAAACATCATATGGATTCACCTTAGGGAAAAATAACGATAAACACACTTATAACTACTTGTTATATATTAAAGTTATATGCTAACTCAAACAGACAGCTAGACAAACTACTAGACCTAACATCAAACTTTAGTAAATCAATAATGATGAAGCTCGGCGTTGAGAAATGCAAACAGATTCATCTACAAAGAGGAGTAGTTATTAAACAAATATTTAGGTTTCTTACAATTAAAGGGAATAAATCATGAGTGTGTAAAAGATCAATTAATAAAAAAATTAGAACAAAGGCTCGAATCTATACTCAGAACGAAACTATATGGTGTCTCTAAGCTAAAAGCAATACATATGTCATTCCTCTATTAACGTGTTTATTTGGACTCATCAAATGGACAAATCACAGACTTAGCAAAAATACAAACAAAATTAAGAGCCGTGCTTACAAAACACAGAATGAGACATCCAAACTCTTCAATCGAAAGAGTCCCATTATCTACAAAAGAAGGAGGCTTAGGAATAACAAACAGAAGACTTACATCAATCCCAAATACGATCACTACAGGACTACTTCAACTCCAAAAGTAACACTAATAATATGTATGCCGTAATATGCAGTTATGACAAAAATTTAACACCACTCAATCTCAATGACAGAAGGGAACATCAACCATCACAAATAAATCAGAGACAAAACGAACTACTAAAAACATGGAAAGAAAAGAAACTTCACGGCACTTCCTACACACAATTAAATGAAGAAAATGTTGACATACAAGGATCAAACTAATGGTTTAAGAACAACACCCTATTTAGAGAAACTGTTGGATTCATCACAGCTATATAGGACAGAGTAACATTCACAAGAAATTACAAGAAATACAACCTGGAAGAAAAAATCAACGATAGATGCCGAAGATGTAATAAAACAGTAGAATCTATCGAACACTTAACAGCAGGATGTGAAACACGGGAACACTACGATTACACACATAGACATGATAACATTACTAAAATAATTCATCAGGAAATAGGAAAAAGTTACGACTTGACCAAACAAACAACACCATACTACAAATACCAACCCAAAGATGTACCGATGAATCAAAAATGCACACTTTGCTGGAACAGACAAATAAAAACAGACAAAACAGTTAAAGCAAATAGACTTAGTACTTCTCCACAAAACAAAAAATGAAGTAACTCTAATCGAAGTCGCCGTACCACTAACTAGCAACCTGCAAAAAAATATGCAACAAAAATTAACAAATATGTAGAACTAGCGGGAGAAATAAATGAAATGTGGAGAGTGGATAAAGTTCACATTCGACCAATCATAATATCAACAACTGGAGTAATACTTAAAACAACAACAGAGCATACACAAAACTTAAATATACATTACCTACTACCACAAATCTAAAAATCAGTAATACTAGATACTTGTCATATTGTAAGACGTTTTCTGTCCACAGATAACCGCTGAAAGGCTTGATATTTTCTGTCATATGCGAGAAATGTTGCAAACTGATTAGACAGGTATCCGTTCCAAGCGGAGAATATCCGTTTTACAACGAGCGAATCGAAACAAAATAAAAATAATAATAATAATAATAATAATAATTATTATTCTTTTTTTTTATTATACAAGAAGTCTGCACTACAATTCCAATCACCACAAAATCCTGCCATGCAAATGCGGCAGAGCTCACATAGGGGAGAGTAGTACACCGCTGAAAGTGAGAACTCAGTAACACAAGAACAATATCTGCTAGGGCGACACAGAAAGACCAAGAATTACCGAACATGTCTGGAAGGAATACCACCGCGTCCAATGGGATAACATACAGATAGTGGCAAAGGAGGGGAATACAACTCGCCGGAAACTCAAAGAAGCCACATACATCGCACTAGCAGAAAATCCAATAAGCCAAGCTAGTGTAAAAGTGAAGCCCATACGGATCCCAATAATGCGCGAAGGGCTTATGCGCGATATACCTGAGCAATAGGTTAAGGAACAACATGCGCAATAAACTACTGCGCAACCACGAAAAAGTTTTAAATATATATATATATATATATATATATATATATATATATATATATCATATACAGGGTGTATTTTAAAATCACCGACAAACGAAAACTGGAGATTCTATGATTCAAAATAAGACAAAAATTATCATAAACGCTTTCTGAAAATGCTTCCCAACCGAGACACAGATTGATTAAAAAATAATTGTTTTAAGATTTTTTTAAGATTCCTCAAAAACTACAAAAGATGTTACACTGAGATTTGGTACACCTAAATGTCTAATTAAGTACAATTAATCAGGTGAGTTTGAGTAAACTGGCTCCATCCAGTGGCGTAGAATATGTGAAGTTAATCACTTTAAGTAAAAAAAAACGCACGTCCCTGCTTGTTTTAAAGAAATATTTTTTTGTTAAATTCAACATTTAATTCTGCAAATGAAATCATACTTAGTATTTTTTCGATTCGGCACCCGTTTTTGAAATATTTTGCATTAACATAAACGACTACATTATTCAGTAATAACCAAATTAAATAAATCAGAGATTGCTTTGCATTTGACAGTTACGTATTTTATGTTTGCTAAAATAGTTGCATTTACGCGTGTTCTGTAATTCATTGTTTGTGTCTAATTACTGTGAAAAAATGAATTATTCTAAACCAGAACTGGTCGATATGCATTTATGTTATGGTAGTACTAATTGCAATGCTCCTGCAGCTGCTCGACTTTATGAAAAAAGATTTCCACATAGAAGATATCCACATCATACTACGTTTAGAACGGTTCATCGTAACTTGTTAGAGTATGGAAGTTTAAAACGGAAGAAAAATTCCGGACGAAATGCTCGTGTACCAGTTGAAATTGAGAAAAAAATTTTAGATAGAGTTTATGAAAATTCATCAATAAGTACGCGTGAGTTAGGTTTAGAATTTGGTGTGTCGCATAGCAAGTCTTGGAAAGTTTTACGAGAACAAAATTTACATTCCTTTCACCTACAAAAAGTGCATGCATTATTGCCTGCTGACCATCTTCGTCGAATGAATTTTTGCGAATGGTTTTTAAATAAAAATGCTGAAGATGTACAATTTGTTAGAAACTTATTGACCACTGATGAGCGTATTTTTTCCCGAAATGGAATAATAAATTTGCATAATTCCCACAAATGGTTAGATGGAAATCAGCATCCAACTGTAGTTACAGCTCACCAACATAGATTTAGCGAAAATATTTGGATAGGTATACTAGACGATCACCTAATCGGACCTATCCGTTTTCCTCAAAGACTTACTGGCGAATTCTATTTAAACTTTTTGAGAGAAGATTTGCCAGAATTGTTTGACGACGTACCCTTAGATTTTAGAATGAACATGTATTTCATGCGTGATGGTGCACCACCACATTCTACACGAAACGTCAGAGAATTTTTAAATGCATAGTTCCCTGGACGCTGGATTGGACGAGGAAGTGAAGTACCGTGGCCGGCACGATCGCCAGATTTAAACCCATTGGATTTTTTTGTGTGAGGGTATCTGAAAACTCGTGTCTATTCTGTTCAAAGTGATAATCGAGAACAACTTTGGAATCGCATACAGATGGCATGCGATGAGATTAGGGCTACGCCACAAATTTTTCAGCGTTAGGTTTCATTTGCTAAGAAGAATACAAGCTTGCATTCAAAAGGAAGGAGGACATTTTGAACAATATGTATAAAAATAATTATTATTTTGTTTTTGATTCCTTCAATATCTCTTTAATAATGTACCTAATAGTTATTTTTTTGTAAAATAAAACAAATTTTGATTTTTATTGAATAATGTTGTCGTTTATGTTAATGCAAAATATTTCAAAAACGGGGTGCCGAATCGAAAAAATACTAAGTATGATTATATTTGCAGAATTAAATGTTGAATCTATCAAAAAAATATTTCTTAAAAAAAAACCAGGGGCGTGCGTTTTTTTTACTTAAACTGATTAACTTAAAATATTCTACGCCACTGGATGGAGTCAGTTGACTCAAACTCACCTGATTAATTGTATTTAATTAGACATTTAGGTGTACCAAATCTCAGTGTAATATCTTTTGTAGTTTTTGAGGAATCTTAAAAAAACCTTCAAAAAAGTTTATGATCATTTTTCTCTTATTTTGAATCATAGAATCTCCAGTTTTCGTTTGTCGGTGATTTTAAAATACACCGTGTATATATATATATATATATATATATATATATATATATATATATATATATATATATATATATAGAAATTGGTTTAGTGAACGCACCGAAGTTCAATTTAATAATCATTAATTGTATTTATTTAAAATTAACTTTTAAAGTACATACAGTAAAAGATTAACTCGAGGGGACTTCAAGCTTGAATCGATTGTGACTTGCCTCCTCGATAGCTCAGATGGTTGAGCCCCACTCTAGCAAAGTGGAGGTCGTGGGTTCAAGTCCCACTCGAGTTAATCTTTTACTGTATGTACTTTAAAAGTTAATTTTAAATAAAATACAATTAATGAATTCACACATATATATGTATATATATATATATATATATATATATATATATATATATATAAGTACAGTGTGACCATTTAAGTCCGCACCATTTTTGCTTCAAATAAAACCAAAAATAAACTATATAGTAAGTTGGTTTTACAACCGACGTCACCTGTCAAAAATTACATTTTTAAGAAAAATGGAAAAAAAAACGCATAAATTGGCCGAATTTCGAAAAAATATATTAGAAGAAGTTGTTCATTTTGTCATTTTAAACCTTTGTGCCAAGTTTCAATGGCATACTATGATTTTTGATTTTTGGCAGTTTTTTTACTTTTTACCAATTGTTTTTCATCTTGATTGACCTACGTAAAATCCTTTATCTAATGAAAACTCAGCATATCTAATTTATTTGAGCCGAAAACAAAATGTTTTTTATTATTTTTTCAAAAATGATATAATTTCATCCATCATCAGTAGTCATGTTTGGTGCAAAGTTCGTTTAACTTTTGTTTTTAACTGAAATATATTTCTAGCTCACGCATTTTGCGAGTAAACACAATAACAATTTTCAACATTAATACATATCTTAAATTTTTTGGTCATTTTATTAGAAATGAATTTGAAATTTCAACTGTGTAATGTTTAAAGTTTTCTAATATAAAGCATCAAAATAACAAATTGCCGTTTAATCCTAGTAACTAAATACTTTTTGTAGGTCACAATATTTTTCTACATTTCGGTGTGTCCGCCATTTCGCTCTATGCTACGTATTGTTCTCCTGGAAACATCTTGGACTGAATTTTTCACAAACCCGGGAGGTATCTCTTGAACGCACTGTCTAATTATAGTTTCTAGGTGATCGACATCTCTAAATGGTCTGAATTTATAAACTTTTTGTTTCAAATAACCCCATAGATAAAAATCTAATGGGGTGAGGTCGGGCGATCGAGATGACCAACAATTTTCCCGATACCGCCCAATGACCCCGCCATAAAATATTTCATCAAGGGGGTTTCATACTTGCAACGTATTGTGTATGGGTGCCCCGTATAATTGATATCATAGAGCACATCTTAAATCTAAAGGCATATTATCCAGAGCTTCTCTAATTTCGTTATTTAAAAAATCTAAATACCGTTGCGAAGTTAAATTATGTCTAAAAAAATATGACCCTATTATTTGGTCATTTACAATGCTACACCAAACGTTAGTTTTAAATGAATATTGATCACGACACTCAATTATGAAGTTATGATTTTCTTAAGACCACCATCGACTGTTCTGGGAACTGACTACTCCATTAGAAGTGAACGTAGCTTCGTCGGTCCATAAAATATTGTAAGGAAATTTGCAGTCCTCTTCTATTTTTCCTTGGTACCAAAATGAAAAGAACAACCGGATATCAAAATCTCTGTCATGTAGAGTGTTTATAAATTTAGGCTTGTATGGTTTAAATTTATTTTTATGTAAAATTTTACGTACACTTTCCCTACCGATCTCAGATTTAGACTTCGAAATTGTTCTAACACTGGTTTTGCCTTCTTCTACTATGCTTAAGCACACATCTAACTCAACATCTTCGATGTGTTTCAGTGCAACTCTATTCTTGTTGTAAACATTTTCCACGGATCCTGTTGATTTGAATTTATTTACAATTCGGCTCACAGTGGAGTGCTGCAAGTGTTTTCCAGGATGTCGCTCATTAAAAATATTTGCCAAGTTCGATGTGGTGTATTTTCTCCACAGAATAAAACTATTTCAATTTTTTCTTGAAGGGAAAGCATGTTGCGAAACTACCTTTATACTACTTTTAATTCTAGCTTAAACTTCAAACGAACGTTTAACAGCTCAAAACGCCATATTATTGTCTTTAGTTTTCATTTTTTGTTTCCAACGCCTACTATTAATGAAAACATCGATGTATCGGGTTTCGCTTACCGTGTTTTCATGTAATTTGCTGGTAGCAATATTATTACGTAACTGCCATTACAGATTCTGATTAGAATTTAAAATGTGTTATTTATCATAATAAATTCAATTTATCCTTTTGAGAAACACGTTTAGCTGAAGTATTAAAAGAAAGAGATAAAACAGCAAATTGTTAAAATGTCTGTAATAAAAAACGTTACGTTGTTAAAAATGTTAATTTAACGTTAAGAAAACTTTTGTTTTAACATACGCCACCAAATTTGAATTGAGTTTTCCATGTAATTAAAAAAGCAAAAAATATAGTTAAACGAACTTTGCACCAAACATGACTCATGATGGTGGATAAATTTTTATAATTAAAAAAAAAACCTTGAAAGCCATTTTGTTTTTAACTTAAATAGACTTGGCATGTTGAGTTTTCATTAGATAAAGAATTTTACGTAGGTTACATCAAATCAAGATGAAAAATAATTGGTAAAATGTCAAAAAACTGACAAAAATTCAAAATCATACTAGGTCGTTGAAATTCAGTACATACGTTTAAAAGCACAATATTAACAACTTTTTATAATAATTTTTTCCGAAATTCGGCCAATTTATGCGTTTTTTTCAATTTTTTTCTTAAAAATGTAATTTTTGACAGATGATGTCGGCTGTAAAACCAACTTACTAGGCTTCATTTTTGGTTTTATTTGAAGCAAAAATGGATGCGATAATCAGATCTATGCTAAAGCCAAGGTTAAAAAAAATTCCCATATGGTGCGGACTTAAATGGTCACACTGTATATAATAATATATATATATATATATATATATATATATATATATATATATATATATATATATATATATATAATGGTGGCGCATTAGTGTGACAAAGTCCCATATCTCCTTTATTTAAAGAGATACAAAAGTTGTAAGATATGTTCTGGTGCATATTCCAAAAATATTTTTAATTATACAGGGTAGATCATAAAAGCTTAGAAGTAATTTTAATTTTTTTTTTAAATAGAAAACTCTATATATTATTACATATTTAGATTCTACATACAATTTTAGACACATTTTATGTATAATGTCCTATACCTAAGTCTAACCGTTTTTGACAGATTTTTGTCAAAAATGACGTTTGCAGGCCAAAACATAGGTGGAAATCTTTTCTAAACGAAGCATTTATCAATTAGTTATGGTTGGTTTCTTTGGAAATGGGGACCTACTCTAATGGGCTGTATTGATATTTTTGTAATACATTCATACAGGGTGATAAAAAATGGACAATAAAAAGTAGATTAAAAAAAACCTATAGTCATTTTTTTAAGTGGAAACCCCTATTTTTTTAATTCTATCTTATTTAGCATTAAAAATAAGGGCGACTTTGTATAAGACTGTATATTCCAAAAAAATTTATTTTTTTAAATAATGACAATTTAACATTTTTTTATTGTAAAAAGGCTATACGGCTTTCAAGCCTTGTTGTTAGTTGGCCGTGACGGCGGGGCGCGGCGAAACAAAAAAATCGAACACCTCAGATCGAAATATTGCAATTTATTGAACCCCATATAAATAATTATTTTATTAAACGAACTTAAAGTAAAGGCAATATTTTTTTGATTCAACAAATTATGTCCTAATCCTAATCATAAATTTAACACCTCTAATGTAACTAAACCTGTAACCAATTATACAGGTAAAAGTACTAGAAACACGTCAAATACGTACTACCTAATAAGTTGTTCGAAATGTCCGCCTCTTTCTTGAATACACAATGCAATACGTCTCTCAAACTCGCTGCTTAAATTTCTACACATTTCAACACTCATGTTTTGAAAACAGTGTCTAATCCTAATCTTTTATAAACCTGCTCTTTGACGTACCCCCATATACTAAAGTCCATTTTAGTAAGATCTGGGGATCTAGCATGCCAAGCAACTGGCCCTCCCCTCCCAATCCAACATTCTGGATATCTAGCATTTAAAAAAGTTATTATCGGACCTGTATGATGTACTCGGGCCCCATCATGAAGGAACCACATTTGTTGTTGCGTATCCTGTGGTACTTGACGCAACAAATTAGGTAGATGGTTTTGCAGAAAGTCTAAGTATACTTCCCCTGTTACTCGTTGATTAAAAAAATATGGTCCAATTACATGATTACCGACAACACCTCCCCAAACATTTAAAGACCATCTAGTTTGAGAAGTATATTTTACAAAATGTGAATTTTCGGTAGAATAGTAATGAAAATTGTGTCTGTTTACACTTCCGTTTCTGTGAAATGTGGCCTCATCTGTAAATAAAATTAAATGAACAAAATTTCTTTATTAGTTTATTTTGTTTTCAGCCCATTGACAAAATTCCAGACGTCTTTGATAATCTTCAGGAAACAACTCTTGAAGTAGTTGAATGTGATAGGGGTGCATTTTTTGAGACTTCAATATCCGCTGTACCGTACGTCGTTCAACACCAACCTGCTGAGAAGGTCGTTGTCCAATAGATGGATTTTCGGTAACTGTTAATAGGACATTTAATTGATTTTCCTCAGTCTGTGCACGTTTTTCCCTAGTATTTTTTTCATATAACACATTGCCAGTTCTTTCAAAACGCTCCAAAAGCTTTACAAATGCCCTTCTTTCAGGTTGGCGTCTCTCTGGAAACTGTTGTTGATACAGTCTTCTTGCCAAGAGCTTATTCTTATCACTAGCTCCCAAAACAAAAATTATATCAACCATCTCGGCTTGCGAAAAGTTCATTATTTACAATTTTAATTCAAGTTTTAAATCCATTTGCTATAAAATACACCAATGCATCACACAAATTATCAACTGACAATAAATAATGACGTTTCTGATGATCTCTATTATTTTTATACGCCACGCCTCGCCGTCATGGCCAACTAACAACAAAACTTGAAAGCCGTATAGCCTTTTTACAATAAAAAAAATGTCAACTTGTCATTATTTCAAAAACTAAAATTTTTTGGAATACACACTCTTATACAGTCACCCTTATTTTTAATGCCAAATAAGATAGAATTAAAAAAACAGGAGGTTTCCATAAAAAAAAATGACTTTATAGGTTTTTTTGAATCTACTTTTTATTGTCCATTTTTGATCACCCTGTATGAATGTATTACAAAAATATCAATACAGCCCATTAGAGTAGGTCCCCAATTCCAAGGAAACCAACCATAACTAATTGATAAAGGCTTCGTTTAGAAAAGATTTCCACCTATGTTTTGGCCTGCAAACGTCATTTTTGACAAAAAATTTGAAATTTGTCAAAAACGGTTAGACTTAGGTATAGGACATTATACATAAAATGTGTCTAAAATTGTATGTAGAATTTAAATATGTAATAATGTATAGGGCTTTCTATTTAAAAAAAAATTTAAAATTACTTCTAAGCTTTTATGATCTACCCTGTATAATTAAAAATATTTTTGGTACATGCACCAGAATATATCTTACAACTTTTGTATTTAATTTTTTTTTGTACCTCTTTAAATAAAGGAGATATGGGACTTTGTCACACTAATGCGCCACCCTGTACACATATATCAGTTCTAAAAAATTTAGTCAGTGGCTCAGCGGTCAAGCTGTAAGTGAAAAGTACCGAAGTTCGAATCTGAGAGTAGTCAAGTGCTTAGGGAAAAAAATCCTAACATATGAACACGACTCAAGTCCGATAACAGTCTTTCTCAGGACTAAGTCTGATGACGGAAGCTGCCAAAACGTCGCGCTATGAAAGCAGAAACTGTGGAAATAGACCGATCAACTCAACTAATATGAAACCACAGTTACAAAACACTTATAATACAGAATTTCGGACATATGTTGTATATTTTCAGCACCTTAGCCACCCAGTGGTAGAGCACGGAGTCATATGCCCCATAAATGGGGTCTAGCGGCACGGTTCTATTTTCACAATTTAGTTTAGACTACCTAATTGTTTCCAATATTTCTACTGTTGCGTCACCCCAAACAGTGATTGACGCAATTGTATAAAAATATGTTTAAGAAAATTTCGCCTTTCCATTTTTAAATTTAAAGATATAACTTTCAATTGATAAAATCTATTTATGGTAAGGTACTTCCGTAGGACAGAATTTCTGAATAAAATTAAGCTAACTTATCAAATAATACACGAGATTTTCACTTGGTTTCAATTGACCCACTATATTTAAATTTTATACCTAGACAGTTTTTTTTCTAATTACACTTCTGATAAATCAAAGTATAACCTAGGGTAATAGCAATTTCTGAAAGTGCTTTTGATGCGTATTCTGAGTAAAAATTCTCCCTCGAAAAGTATTAAAAATTATGAATATTTAATTCTGTATCTCCGTCGTTGAAGCAAAATTTCCACGCCAAATTTACTTCCTATATTGTTTTCTAATATTAATCACCAGCAAGTATAGTCATATTAAAATGTATGAATGCAAACTCATTTTAAAAGTAATAAACTTTTGTCCCATATCCGCCTCTATGGTTATTGAAATTTCTGGTCGTTTATGCAGATGAAAAACCAAAAATCTACCAAACAGAGTTGATTTTACTTTATAGTCCCTTTATGTAAGTAAACGCAAAAAACTTTCTCTCACGTGATGTTTCTATCTTTTTTAAAACAAATCCCTTTGTATATAAAGAAAAACCGTTACATATTGACGTGTATATATAGGGATGCGTGTGTATGTGTGTGCAGTGACACGTATTAATGGTTGTTCGGTAACATTTTTGGGCCAGTAATAAAAAGAGTGGAATTAAAAACTCGTAACGATGCTCGTGGGGTTGAGAACGAACCCTCCTAACTCACTATTAACTTTGCTATCAGCAACATTGCTATCAACTTGCACAGAGCTCACGTTGTATTAACTTCAGATTACCCTCCGACCATTCATAATTTTTATTTTAGGATATCTAAAATTTTATTACCTAAATTGTAAAGATAATTTATATTTGTCATTTGAGAGTGGTGGTGGTATTTTATAAAAGCACACAATTAAAACAAAAGAATAGGTATTAAGAAAATAATAAGGTCCAATTAGCGAAGCATTGGAAAAGCTACCTAAATCCCTTCTTAAATATACAGTGGTTGAAAATGTTTTAACTTTTGTAATATTTTAAGCTTTACATTCTCATTATCTCTGTGGTAGTATAATTATAATTATAAATTAAAAAATTTTAGTCATAAATCCCAAGTATATATATAAATTTCTATGTTATTTCTGAATAACTGATATAAAGAGCACGAGTATTTAATTAAAAGTAACTGAAATTCGGTTTTATAGCTTATGAAGGGTAGAGAAGATATTTGGCGCAACTTCTAATTTCTAATTGATTTCCCGCTTTATAAAGAATCGAGAATGACAAATTATCATTTTTGTTCCCTATTACTTGACTATATTTAAACAAAAAGGTTGGTTGACGATAAGATTAAGGATTTTATAAGAATGCCAGAATACTTTTTGAAACGTGGATTTATGATTTACTAAGTGCAGAGATGCATTCGGAAGTGGTAATTACTGAAATTACTCAAAGTTGAGGGAAAATGCTTAGTTATTGTAATTACTCATAAATTCTTATTTTATTAATATACCTTGCATAATTAATCGATCAATTTAAAGAATTTGCATTTGATAAATCAGAATGAAAACAAAGCTAAACGAAATTATACAGCGTGTCCGCGGGGGATATACGAAGAATTCCTATACGTATTGTTTGAACAATTTTAAGCAAAACTGATTATGTGCAATTTTTCCCAATTTCTAACCCCTAAGGAGATATGGGAGGTTGAAAAAAAATGTAAAAGTAAGTAAAGAGAATACTCTTAACAGCTGCTTAAGTCTTAAAATGATCATAAAACAAAACTCTTAATAACACTTTAACAAATTAACAAGAACACAATATAGCACAAAGATGCACATAAAATAGCGAGGTGACGAACAAAAAAGGTTACACTTGTTCAAAATGAGATCCACACTGTAAAAATCGTAAGAGCAATTGTGATTGCCTTGCAAGTATTACCACAATAAACTGAGAAAAGTGTTTGACGTTTCATGTTATTTGTATCAAACATTATTTGAATGTAAATATAATTTATCATCTACTTTGTAACAATTAGAATTAATTTAATTACAATTAAATCATGCCTTACCAATTTTCAAATGAGGAATACAGTGGTATGGTATTCTTGTACGGCTTGTTTATCGGTAATTGTTATGCAGCAGCAGAGTACAAAAATCGACTAAAGCAGCCGTTAAGAGTATTTTCTTTACTTAGTTTTATATTCTTCTTTAATCGCCCATATCTCCTAGGATAGGAATTGGGAAAAATTGCGCATTCGTAGTTCCCCGTACACCCTGTATATGTAAGTATCATATCAGGTATAGGGCGAGTCAACGATGTTACTATAGAAACTAGATGTAATAGTATATTACATAATCAGGGTGGTAAGTAGCCTATTACGCATGGGTGTCGTACTTTAAACGAGTGCGTAATAGGCATTATCTCCCGAGTTGTGTACTATGCTTTTTCTACTTCTGTAGCGTAAAAAAGATTCTTATCACCATTGAACGTTTTATACACGTAGCTAATGTTCTAATGAACATAACAAATTGTATAAGTATATTACAGGATTTTATGGTTTATTTAAATTCACAGTGAACCAAAACAAGTACAACTAGGGACGCCACTGGTTTTGATAGTTGCCCTTAAATTGAACAAATTAACCCCAATTTTATTTATGGTTAATGGTGATCTGAATAGTTATTGTTCTAAAGTACTAATAAACTTAGATGTACTACAAACTATGAGTTATGATATATTTTTGTATTTGAAACTAATGATATTTCTTGAGAAATGTTTGCAGTGTACGATAATGTACTTTGCTTTTTAATGTCTTTGCCGAAGACCCTTAGTCATAAATGTTAGGTTCACATTCAATATGTACTGAAATGTAGTGGCAGTCGAGGATTTATTAAACACATTGTCAAAACAACTTTCTACTATATTTTATGGCCTTCTTGTACTTTAAAGCAGATCACCACTTGTATCGATTATAATGATGGCACTATAATACTACAAGACAGAATAACCTACATTCCACATAGCATATTTTAAGTATATGCAATAAACATCAAGTTGGGATCTTTGCATGTACAGCGAGTATATTTCCTGGATGTACTGTATATTCATGTATATAAAAGGTATATACAAATACACAATAGGGATATATACTGCCATAAATAAATGAACACCCAGTAAACTCTGATGTATTTTAAGGAAATTTTCAGAAAACGAGTATTATATTCCTATTAAGACTCGATGAAAATTTCAGCAAGATATAATAAAGATTAATCGACAATGAAACAAAAACTCTTTCTTTTCATTTGACGTTAGTTACTTAAGTGTCAATGTTAAGCATATTTATAAGCTTAATAAGAAAACACATTTGTGGTGTTTTAAGTCAGCTCGATGGAGTGATTTACGGGATTTCTTTGCAACCTTTTCATGGCGTGAATATTGTTTTACGTCGTTCTCTTCTTCGGACATCGCTCTTTCAGTATCTGAAATCCTCATGGGAATGGAGATATACATTCCCAAAAAACAGTACCGTACAGGTCATTCACGTTCCCAACCCTGGTTCAATAAGGCTTGTGCTGATGCAATATCTTTAAAAAATAAATATTACATTAAATAGAAATCTAATAAATCGGTCGACAGTTATGTAGAATACGTTGGTGCTAGAAATATCTGCAAAAATGAAATCACTAAAAGTAAAAAGTTGTTCGAACAACGAAAATGCAATGAACTAGCTACATCTCCTTTAGGCAGTCGTAAATTTTGGTCTTTAGCTAAAGCCATTAGTAAAAACTTTGGAACATCTTCATTCCCCCCCCTGACAGCTATTGACGGATCGGTAGTTGTTGATTCTGTAGACAAAGCCAATATTTTTGTGGATTTACTTGCATCAAACTCGTGTCTCAATGATTCTGGAAAAGATGTGCCCCTAGTCAACTCTTCTTTATACGCTATGAAACCATTTCATTTTCGGTACAAGCTCTTCGAACTAGTACCAGTCCTATGTAAGCTCTATACGATCTCTATGTCTTCTGGGGAATTCCCTTCATCATGGAAGTTAGCAAATGTTCAACCTAGTTCCAAAAAAGGCCATAAGACCGATCCCTCAAACTACCGACCAATTGCCATCACTTCCATTTTGTCTAAAATCATGGAAAGAGCCATCAATCAGCAACTGCTCACGTTCCTTGAAACTAACAAACTCCTTAGTGATCACCAATGTGGGTTTAGGCAAAGTCGTTCAACAGGTGATCTTCTTTCATATGTGACCCAAGTTTGGAACAATACAGTAGAGCAGTCCGGTGAAACAGTAGTCGCTTTAGATATCTCAAAGGCATTTGACCAAATTTGGCATAAGTGTTTACTTGCCAAACTCACCTCGTTTGGGTTAAATGATGCACTCATCAACTGGGTTTCTAGTTTCCTTGATAAAAGACAAATACGTGTCGTAGTTGATGGCTTTTTTTCAAAAGAATATAGCATTAACGCAGGCGTACCACAGGAATCCGTTATAGTGCCTACACTTTTTCTGCTGTACATAAATGACGTTATTTCAACAACTAACTCCATCCATTGCTTTGCTGACGATAGCACTCTTCACTGTAGTTCATCTCAGTCTACTCATAGTGATAATCCACATTCTATGTCAAATGAACAAATTAAAGCTGAGATGACAGATTCAATCAACAAAGACATTCAACGTATTCTCGAATGGGGAAGCAATAATCTAGTTAAATTTAATGCTAACAAAACTCAGTGTTGCCTTGTGTCCGGCAAAAAAGATCGATCATTTCCTGTTGTAAGTATGAATGGCTCAGTTCTTAAGCTTTCAGACTCTATTACTCTGTTGGGTATGACTGTATCATGAAATCTCTCATGGGTTGACCATCTTCTGTCAGCTACCAAAACAGCTGCTCGTAAAACAGGGTTTTACCTCTCGACAACTCCTTCTGTTGTATAAGGCCCAAATTCGGCCTCATCTGGAATATAATTCTCACCTCTGGGTTAGTGCTCCCCAATACGCTCTCGACATCGTTGATCGTATTCAAAAGAGAGCGATTAGGCTTATAAATGACCCGTCCCTAACTTCTCACGTACAGTCCCTTGAGCATAGAAAGATGGTTTCAGTTCTTTCTTTGTATTATCGTTATTAGAACGGCTATTGTGCTGCTCAATTATATTCTTTGATACCATCTCGGGCTATCTTTGCGAGAAACATTCGGTTCGCTCATTCACATCATCAGTATGCAGTACAAATCTCCACTTGTCGTACCAAACGGGCGCAATCCACATTTTTCTATACGGCTTCTAAACTCTGGAATGATCTCCCTAGTTCCTGTTTTCCTCTCACTTATGATATGAGAAAATTTAAGGTAGCTGTTCATAGGCATCTATTGGCAATTCATAATCCCTCTATCCATCCTCCTAAGTGTTCCTAAGTGCTTTAGCACGATAGGCCAAATTTAGCCTGTTCAGGTCCACAATCATAAAAAAAAATAAAGTTGAAATAGTGCCACCTGTACGGCATCGTGCAAATGTCCATCAGTTAACCAAGTTTAAACGTGGCAGAATAATCAGTCTACGAGAGCCGGGATTATCAATTCGTTATGTTGCCGTTCGCGTGGGACGCAGTGTCGCCACAATTTCCTTACGTTGGCGAAGATGGCGCGAAAATAATGAGGAACGACGTTTTTTTGCATCCCGGATGTCCTAGACGCACCACTTATCGCGAATATCGTGCTCTTCGACTTGTAGCTCTTTGGGATCGTTTTTGATCAACACGGGAAATTGGTGATAGATGGAGAGGATTAACTGATCATTAAATCCCCTTACGATCGACGTATCGAAGAATTTGATGTTTTGGGCTCAGATCATACCAACCATTACTTTGGTTACATTTAACTCCACGCCATCGGACTGCGCGGCGGAAATGGTGTAACGAGAGGTTACATTGGAATGTGGGATCAAGACATCTTTAGTGACGTATCTCGATCTTGTTTATGGTCGCAAGTTGGATACAAGACATCCTGGAGAAAGACGCAATTTGCAGTTTTCTGTACAACGACATACTGCTCTCACTAAATGATGGTGTAGAAGGCTATCTGCCTTAGAAGCAGTACATTAACAACGTTCTTGTACCAGTATTACTGTCATATCTGCAAGAAATAGAAAAACAAGCGGGATAATACGATAATGCGTAATGGAGTTTATAAATACCGCTAATGTTGATTTACTTCCATGGCCTTCTCGTTCGCCAGACTTATCACCACCTGAATATTTGTGGAATATGGTAGGGTGGAGAGTAAATGATGTACAACCACTCCCAAACGATGTAGATGCCCTTCAACAACGGATTTTAGAGCTCTGGGATAGTATACCTCAGGTTAGCATAGATTCACCCATTTCATCTATGCCTAGTCGGTTAGCTGAATGTGTGAGAAACAGAGGAGGGTCAACCCATTACTAGTGTTAACAATATTTGCATCTTGCTAAAACTCTCATCGTTTATTAATAGGTATAAAATACATGTTTTCTGAAAATTTCATTAAAATTCATCAGCGTTTACTGTGTGTTCATTTATTTATGGCGGCCAGTATAGATTACACATTAGAAGGATATAATATATAATTGCAACATTCTAAGCATCTGCAACATATATTAATGTTGGCATATTTGTATATACATGGAATATATTCCACTAGATGTCTACTGGAAATATCTAACTTGTAGGTATTGTAGATTTTTTCAAAGCTTAATACCCTTTTTAAATTCACTTTACTAAGGAGTTATTGAGCAATAATTTTCTTGTTGTATCTTGCAAAAACCAATGTAATATGAAATTCTTTTAATAGTTAAAAATAAATGTTAAAACTACTTCATATATTTATATTTGGAAAAATACGAAGCTTAATAATATCTAAATGAAAAATGTGTTGCTTTGACAAGGCCTATGATACATATATGGTTGGGAATAGTCAGAAGATATAACTTACATATACATAGAACATTGGAAGTGAAATAGCTAAGCTTCAAATATCTTTTCTTCACAAATAATTGCACAAGTCAGTGATAAAACCGATATCCTTGCCATATGAAAAATGCACAGACAACTGTAAAACAACTAATTAAAAATGTATCTATAAAAGACACAGCAGTTTTCCCATTTTTTACCTTCCAACCAACATATACATATGTAAGTATAGAAGGTTATGCAATGGACTTATTTTCATTATCGCTAAATCGACTTATTAGCTCAGTTTACAACGTTTGGCCAAGTTTCGCCAAGATAAGCCATGATGTGTGCGTGTGCATGTGCATGTGCGAGTGCGTGTGCGTGTGCGTGTGTATGTACGTGTTCGTGTGCGTGAGCGTGTGCGTGTGCGTGTGCGTGTGCGTGTGCGTGTGCGTGTGCATGTGCGAGTGCGTGTGCGTGTGCGTGTGCGTGTGTATGTGCGTGTGCGTGTGCGTGTGCGTGAGCGTGTGCGTGTGCGTGTGCGTGTGCATGTGGATGTATGTTAATACCCACTCCCGAACAAAAACACGTACTTAAAATTTTGTATTTAAACTTGTTTTCGTTTCTCCTAGAGCTAATTTGGTATTGGGAGAAATTCAGCTGTGGTGAGGGACGTATTATTAGAGGCTGTTTTTGATTTTTATGGTTATTTTTTAAAAAACAACTCTATATTTCAAATATATAAAATGCCATTATATAGACCTTAATCATATAGATTATGTGTTATGCAATTGTTTGATCCGCTGAGTAATTTAACGCCAAAAAAATTCCTAAGATAGAATTTAAGTGTTAGTTCAATTTTCTTCAATATCTGAATAATGATTAATTTTATAAGAAAATGTGTATCATATTTTTTTAAGAAAATTTAATTTTACATAACTTTTCTACATAAAGTTTCTTAATATAAAGTGAAACAAGTGTAAAAATTAAATAAATGTGATTGAAAATGCTTAAACTGTATTATCGATACTTTTATAGATACGGGCTACTTTGGAATTTTTTTACTTTCTAGTATACTTACTGCATATACTAAGAGAAAGTATAGCAATCAGAAAAAAAATTGAAATGTTTTTTCGCGAATTTCAACGTTTTCGTGTTCCATGAGTCGAAAAACATCGATTTCGCGGTAAAGCTAAACAAGCTTACTAAACCAAAACCTCAAAAGAAAAGGTGTAAAATGAAAGGGATACGGAAAAACAAAAATGCTGGGAAAGATGGGATGAAAAAAAATCGCCGCAAAAGAAGCGATAGCGGCAATCCAAAAAGTATCCATTTGATATATGCAACTTGCAGAAGGAGGGTAAAATCTAGCTTAAACAAAACATAATGAAAATAGGGGATAAAAAAGTGAGTGTAAAAAAACCGCAGGTTTTAAAAGTCGCCGCAAGTGAAGATGATAAAAAGATTATTTATAGCAATGAAATCTGTTCCTAAGATATATTAAATAGAGGTTCTTAACAAACAATTAAAAAAAACAATTAAGAGTATTTCTTAAATACTGATAATGGGTCATGCGACTCAATATTACACAATTTGATTTTGTACAGCTCTTATGAATATACTTTTTATCAAAGGGTGTTACCTGATCAAACACGTGACTAAATATCATACAAAATTTTTTGCTTAAATCGCCGCTGTCCCTGGACTCTAGGAGAAGGCCAAAGAAGGTTTAATAGGTAAAGGTATGTAACCTGTAATATATACCATAAACGATATAAAAAAAAATATTTTTCGCAAAAACTGATGTATTATAATTGATTCACCAGCAACATACTTTCCTGTAACAAGGAAAAGAAATCGAAAGAATAATGACAGAAAATGCCAACACCAAAAACAAAAAGATGAAAATAGATATTTGGTTAGCAGATGAGATTTATTGAAAAGTAAAAATTATATGTAACTCACAACGTTAACAAATGTTTTAAAATACAAGTTGCTGAAGGTAGCCAGTTCGCGCGAGTAAGCGAATAGCCCTTCTACAAGGTGTTTTATAATGTTTTCTCTGTTGAGTAATTCGATTACTAAAACATTTTGATCTTTTATAAATAAAATTAATTTTCCTAGTTTAATTATTTAAAGTTGGCAACACTAAAAATAACAATTGCCATTGACAGCATAATTTAAATTTAAATAAAATACCTAATCTTCGATTTGGAGGAAAACAGTAAAAATATTTCATTAACACCCCTGAAATTAGAGAAGTGGCCGGGAATGCGATAGAAAGTATGTTACCTGATAAATCAAGAACAACTTAAGAGAAAAACCCTAGTGTTATAACGGAGAATGTATTAATAGCGTTTTTTGAAGAAAATAAAAGTATATACAAAAGGTCAACCCTGTGGAGAACTTATTCTATGCTACGGAGTATGCTGAATTTAAAACAAAATATTGATATTTCCAAATTTATTAAGTTAAAATCATTATTAAAAAAATATTCAACTGGTTGTGATTTGTGAACCTAAAAAATCTAAAATTGTACGTTAACTAGCCACAATGAATAGTTTTTGTTTGTTGATTACTTTTTTTTATAAAGTGTTAAGTTATTCAAAACTAATATATTTTCACATTTATAAATAAAGAGCATTTGTCGTGTTTAATTTTAATTTGAGGTTAGGGAAGTTTGACAGTAGTGCAACGCAGATTGGCTAACATTAGAAAAAATAGAAATCATTTAAGAATGTGACTCCTCACATTATTTTGCAGCAAAATAATGAATGTAATGTAAATGATTACAACACAAAATAAAGAAAGGTATATTCTAACATCAGTATATGCGACTAGTTTAATGTTCAGCTATTAATTTTTTCATAGTTAAAGTAGACAAATTTAAGAAAATGATATATAAAAAAGTTAAATTATGTTGATATTGAAAGAACTCGTACAGTCTGCATCTATCTAATTTTGTGCTTTATCTTCCAAGTTTCAGATTTGGTGAAAAGTTACCGGATTCGTACGGGGATGACAGCTCGCTCATTGCATAAATGTTCAGTTTCAATAGCTCTTTTATTCAAGATCAACTTTGTTTTGTGAGATCTCGTTTATAAGAAATGTAGAAGTTCCTTCATTTTTCCATTTGAATATCTAATACCTGCTGTGCTGAAAATGCGTAGATTTAACTTTGGATTTTTTCGTATGTTTAAATTTATAATGAAACCTTCTACTGAAAGAGAGGGTGAAACATAAAGGTGTATTGTATCGGATAAGATATTGTATCGGATGATTAAATTCATGCTCACGGAACTGTATTTCATTGAAAGGGTATCATGATCAAGCATAATATATTTATAAATTCGGTGCCAATGTGGTTGTAAAAAATTATTGTGATGTTTTATTATTCGTGTTTCCGTTTTACGACCCTTTTAATACTATATTAGGTTTGATCCTGTTGCATTGTAAGAGCTCATCGACGATGTCCAATTACGACAGTATTAGGGGGAAATTGGAATTATAGAAGTGACCTCGATGCCCTTATAGGCCAGTAGAAGCTCATATGACGTATGTCGGCTAAAATGATTTCAAAGAACGGAAACGAATTTTTTACTCAAAAACATCCCATGTATAACGTTCGAGTCCTTTATATCAACGTACCTTTGATGTGCCTCATATTACATTAGTACATTTTTATCTCCAATTTTCTGCCCGTAGGCTTTCTTCTTATTATCCGGCGTTAGGACAACGCGGATGGAAATAATCAGCGTCGTTACTGTAACAACAACACTGAACCAAGTATTCTGAATAACCCTCGATGCTGCAATTTGATACTATATTCATTGTCGTAACAATAAGTACGTCAACGCTGTCACGTAATTGGTCGTTATATCGGGAGATGCTTGTTTACACCGAGTTCTTTTTAACGATATTTTTTCGAAAGGATATTTCATCGAGAACGCTATTTACCTTAATATTACACTGGTAGTTCTACAAATTAGAAAATACGTTTCTTTCGAATTGCATACAACTTAATATCTAGTGGGCCGGGGCTACACACAGAGAGAAATAGGCAATGCTTTAGGTTCAATTTCCAAAAACCTAAAGCGATTAGTTATTTCTAATTTATGCGCAGTAAATTAAAAAATGTTTTCATTATATTTTATGAGTTTCTTTTCATTATTTTGCGAAAGTTATCGGCTATACAGAGTCTTTTCTGAGTTGACGTGAATCCAGGACACTACGGGGACTGATTATTCAAAATTAAAGTACTTATCATTTGGGTTATAATCATGTCTTTTTATTTATATTTTTTACAAATTTAAATGCTTGGTTAGCAGTTACAATTATCGTCCCCAGTAAATGATAATACTATTAAAACATTTATGAAATATGCAAACGCATTTAATAACGCTATTACCTATTGGGTAAATTTATCTGAACGCCATCTATATAATGTTATTTTATTTTATTAAATATTTACTATATCACGTCAGAACAGTTTCTAACAGATGAATGATCAATGAAGAATGTCATTTAATCAAAAAAATAAATTTAACAAAACTTAATCACATTATAATGTCGGTGCGACATTGTGAAAAACTTTAATTTGAAAGTGGTAAAGGCATTCACAACTAAAAACTTAATACACCAATTAAAGCATTAGTAAGATTATAATAAATCTAACAAAGAAATAATAATTTCTGGTTACTGCTTGAAGACGGTAATTGTTATGATACATTGAGGACAAAATGTATATAATTAATCTAATTTTAATTTTAACCACATAAGTTAAATTATTGGAATACTGTGATGCCTAAACAAATATAATTAGTAAAGCATTTACTTCGTGACTTAGGGATACCGCAAAAAACTAAAACATATCAAAAGTAAAAATTAAAACGTACCTTTCTACCTTTTTTTTCTAATTATAAGATGTCTGTTGAAGTTAGATAATTTATTATCAACCTTGCAACAACAGTGATTCTTAATAAAAAAGTTGTGTATGGTCAAAATTCTAAAATACAATGATCAGGTATGAAAATATTTCAGTCATATGCTAAATAGCGAAATGAAACTAGGAAAAGGTTAATTAAATTCGATATCAATATTGCGCGTGCCGTCCTAATGGTAATAATCAAGCAATAATGGAGTCACAATGTTGACCAAAATTGGCAAAAATACAAATAAGTAATCTAAGCGTCCCGGATCGCATACTGACAAGCTTTAAGAATTATTAATGTACAGTTTTGCAAAAAATCTACAAGTCTCGTGAAGTGTGAAGCTCAAATTTGTAAAAATTTAATAATAATGTCAATTACAATCGTCAGTGTCTTGTCCCAGATTTTACAGCAAATAAACGTACATTGCACAATATGGCGTCTTTGGTACAAAATAAACACGAAACCTGAGGTGGAACAACACACCCTCCAATCTACAAAGTGGAAATGAAAGGAAATGAAATAATTTTTTTAAGATAATTATGCAACCTCGTTTTAATATATACATAACGAAAATAGGCAACATTGTAAAAAGAACAACAATAATCTATGTCAGGGGTACATTTGAACTTTTTGTCAGATAAAGGAAAATAAACACACTGATGCTAACAGAAAAATTCCAAAGTCGCTAGTTTCTATAAAATACCGATAATATTGTTTCAGAATTTTCAATCATATTTGTTTAATTTTTCACCTATTTCGTTCTAAATTAAGAAACTTTCTGTGCAAAAATTGCGTAGAACATAATTAATCCATTTGTTGATATTCTTATATCTTTAGAATATATACAGCTGTGTCAGAAATATTTGATAAAAAAATAATCTGACTCCGAATAACCCCACCCCCCGGCTGAATTTCTCCCGAAATATAGTCAGCTTCAGAAGAAACAAGTTTAAATACGCAATTTTAAGTGTGTGAGTGTTATCGTTCGGGAGATATCGTGCATACCAATATAGATTCATACACACGCATGCGCACACATGTACCCACCTACAAACACACACACACACACACACACACACACACACACACACTCGCTCGCGCGCACGCACGCACGCACGCACGCACGCACTCACGCACGCACGCTCGCGCGCGCGCACGCACGCACGCACGCACGCACGCACGCACGCAATTTTTTTGAAGATAAATTTGAAATATCTCAGTAATTCTGCTCAAATTAATAACGTAGGGGTTTTTGAGGTCACTGAACAAGAATATGAATGAATAAAAATTGAAAATGGCTAATCCAATATGGCCAATTTTTGTAAACAATCTATTAAAAAATGACGATTTTAAAGGTAATTTTACTAAAATTGAGTGTTAAGGTTTTTGAGGTCCATTTTTGCACTAAAATTATTACTATATCTTATTTAAATTTTAAATTTTATTCATTAAAACAAATATAAATAAAATAAGATCACTGTTAACTCTTTGGCACATTTATTATTTATGAGAATTACTTTATAAGCTTTTCTTATGTAAAATTGCCTGTTCTTTCGAATGGCACAGTTAGTTTTTCATAAAGATTTTTTACAAAATATTGAATTTTGCAACTAATTTGTTTAATAAATAGTTGGTGCCAGTTCGTTATACATGCAGTCTACCATGTATAATGCGGTATGAAGTATTGAACCGCAGTGCTTCACCTATGTTGGTCTGCACATTATGTAGAAGACATATTGTACCTCATATTTACTCTATATACATAATTAATTAAACAAACATAATAAAACTATTTTTGATGATAGATGGCTTATTGAACCGCAATGCTTCACCTGTATAGAGGCCTACATATTATGTAGACTGTATATTGGCCCAGCTACTCTGTGGTAGGCTTCATACGCTTATTGAACCACAGTACTTCACCTAGTAAACCTGCACATTGTGTAGACCGCATTAAACATGGTAGACAGCATTATACATGGTAGACCGCACATCGAACTGGCACCAAATAATTTAGCGTACACTTTTTATATGTTAATATAGTAGTATAGTAGTATATTCATAAATACAAAAATGCAAAGGAGGATGGAGCGGCCACTGATTAGGAGACCTATAAATGCAAAAGTAGAATTTTACAAATTTAGGATCAGATAGTTCAAATCAATTCACGTCGAATGCTTAGCTTAGTATTGGGAAGACAACATAGAAACAAACTGTCAGGTTGTAATTGTTCAAGATGTTGGTGAACAGCATTAAGACTACACTTGATACCGTGCAACAATGTATCAGAAACTGGCTACTTGAGATGACCGAGGCCGCTTGATCCCTGCCCTCTTGGACATCCGAACGGGGTAAGATTTTACATCCGGTATTTATTACCGTAGCAACCATAGCCATACATTTTTGTTTAAATTTCGGTCTTTCAATCCGATAGGACGACGGGAATAAATAGATTAAGGATAAGGAAAAGGGTGAACGGCAGCCCTTACCGAGCTCAGAAAATCGGAGACCTAATATTAAGGAGCCTATGGTAAGAGGGACTTTTTTTAGGAAAATTGTATGTAAGAACGGAAAAATTACCTGTAGTATTACTAAGCCCTTATTGTTATACCTGTTTATGATTATAATTGGAAACAAAGCAGTAACTCTACAAACGCCCAGTACATGTATTTCCAAAGGTGCCCAATATTATATAGGCTACGTGTTCCGGCGCCTCCCGAGTTACACGCTGGTCACTTAGCATACGAGTTGATTGAATACATTTTTTTTTACTTTGTCTTAACTTTTAAGGTAACTAATGCACTTGTCACAGACATGAATTTGATTACTTTGATTAATTAAGTGGCTGAAACAAAATACTTTAATTTTTACTTGCTCTTGGGTTATTAGGTTAATTACTTGCGTTTGCTTCTTATTTAGCAGCTTGCAGTTGTTTACTATAAGTTGTGTGTAATCTATCATTTTTACACCTTATTACGTATCACTAATTTTGCTACATTGAAGTAAACAAAATATCCTTTTCTGCGGTAATGTAGGTATTTGTGTTAGTGAGAAAATTAATAAAATACCTCTAACGCATGGATTAGAAATAAATACGACCAATTACTACAAGAACCCTTACATAATCGGGTTTTATACAACACGTGCAAGCATGCATGCTTTTCTATGGCGAACCAACGATGCAGACTCACCTTGAACAGGGTTCTTCTTAAGCAAATGTAGCGTACACCTCTTAAGTGCTCGCTCACTCGAGTATTTCATCAGAATTTGCATGCCTGAACGACTGTTGAAACTTCCTTGTTAAATACTCTCCTGCATTAATTTATAGATCTTGAAGTACTAGTATTAAAACTACTTATCTAGCTTTTACGGCAAAGTTATGTTAATATAATGCTCTGCTTTATCCTAAAGAGCATAAGAATATATTAAAGAACTTTGTTTTGTTCACTTGTATGTTCTCCAAACACTTATTTATTTCGGTTGTATTCAAGTGGTTAAATTCCCAGAATGCACTTGCTTGTGGGGTGAAACTTTCTGGTCATTAATTATTGACGATTTTTCCAAAATCCCTAACAGATCCTTATAGTCAACTACAATACTTTCGTGTAATAAAAGTTTCTCACAACATAAAATTAATGGAGTTTACTGGGATTATTACCGCAAGATCATGAATCTCTGCTATGCGGATAACAAGAGGGGAAAATAAATATAACATTGATCAACCTGAGAAAATTTAATTTTGATTTAAATGGATACATATTATTTTTAAAACATAATATAAAGGTAAATGGTTGGAAAATAGGATTATTCTGTGACTAGCGTATTATGTGAGATACCAAATTAACCCAGCGAGTGAATGTAGTCAGATAAACTATGGTTAATTAATATTAATCGCTATCTTAATGCGATAAAAAGTTCTTACAAACTTTACAAGCTAATCATTATTTGAATCTACAGAATACACATTTCGTCTTGCATTAATGTTTTACTGTGTTCGTTTAATTTAAAGCATGCAAAGACCTTATTTTAAATTACAGTTGCATTTTTCAAACATTAAGAGATATTTTGGTGGTCAAAGTAAGACCATACAACACAATTATAATCATAGCGGAGCTAGTTGTCATTCTAAGAATGCCTTCTTGGATTCTAAGTATCGATTAGTATACATTTACTAATACGAGGCAAATACGGGCAGCTAACGAAACAAAAAAATTTAAACACTGCTGAAATACTAACAGTAAGAAGTCTTCTCTACAAAACACTACTACATTCATTTACAATATTAATAAATGCGTATGTTAGTGTCATTATTAACTTTAAGTGCATGTGTATAACTTAATATGCACGGCACAAAGGGACAGGCAAAGTAAAGTTAATTAATATAAATAGATGACCACTAAAGCTCAAGAAAAACTTGTTTTATGGTACTAACAACAAAATCATGAGTCATAATTTGATAGATTTACTTCTAGAGATCTTTTTCCAGGTGGCTGAATCTAAGAGTTATTTCTCTGCAGTGTTGTTATTACTTTTTTATATGCAAACCACTCTAAGTAAAGTATTGTCGGCATTATGTAAACCATCTGTGTTCGTGTATGTGTGAGGAGTGGGGGGTACGTGTGCGTATCAATATTAATATTTTAAAATGTCTCCATATCCGCCTTATTGACAGCGTGTCTGATTGATGTATACTATAACAGACTTGTGTGGAAATTATGAATGCATTGTGCTGGTATGTAGGGTCCACATAACTTCAAGTTTGTGTTAAAATTGTATATGAGATAAGCAACTTATAGGTTATGTTTCAATTTATTTGCTTTTCTGCCGAACTTGCTTTGCACTACCGCCATAAATATTTATTTTTAGTCTATTTTAATATTTTTACACAGTGCAGGTTTTTTTCAAGGATTCTCCTGCATTGATGGAAAGTAAAAAGTTACACAAATATGTGTGTGAAGAATTGGAGTGTTGTTTGTTACATAATAAAATTAAAAAAATATCTGTTCTAAATGGAAGTAAATTCAATTGATTTTAAAGTATGTTATTTATGACTACCGAAAGTTTGTAAGATTCCTCATAATTTACTATTGTAAGAAATAAAACCACATAGATAACATTATAGCTGGTTTACACTGATTGAAAATGTTCACAAAAGCCAAACAAGAAATTGATTGTTCTTATGAGGATATTATAGAAAATGTTTTGTTATAAATGTGAACGGTTCTTCATATTTGATTTCGTTTAGAATATTGTGTGCTAAATCGACAATGCGGACATTACATCAAAATAGTTGTAAAACTTTGTGAGCAATTACACAGAATTAACATAACATATCATAACTGTAAGAAATAAACTCGCTTATTATTTATAAATCAAAAATGTTTTAAACCCTTTGATCTGCATTTACGAGTACACTACATTTTGTGTACCGAAACTGTTTCGTATGTGCAAAGAACGTAATAAAATGACTGAGAATCGTTATTTTAGCATTGTATCAGTTTCAGTATTAAAATTTGTTTTGATCTAGAACACACAGACGCACACAGACGCACACACACACGTACACACACGCACTCACACGCACACACACGCACACACTAACACACACGTACATACACGCACATGCACGCACACACACGCACACACACACACACACACACACACACACACACACACACACACACACACGCACACACCGCACACACCACACACGCACACAACGACAACACGACACACGCACACACGCAACACGCACACCACACACACACACACACACACACACACACACACACACACACACACACACACACACACACACACACACACACACACACAACACACACACTCACCACACGCAGCGCGCGTGCACTCACGCAAACGCGCACGTGCAAACACACACACACAAACACGCACACGCACGCACACGCACGCACACGCACGCACACGCACGTACACGCACGCACACACGCACACACACACACGCTCACATACACGTACACACACACGACACACTACACACACAGATATATATATATATATATATATATATATATATATATATATATATATATATATATATATATATATATATATATATATATATGTGTGTATGTACTGGTTCCTAGTTCTTTAACTGCTACCCGACTTTTACCTGTTGCAAAATTTATTACTTTACAATTTGTATGCTCTATTTGAATATGAATACTTTCTCAAGGGGAGGTTCAGATTACTATGGATGCGTGGGGGTAGGTTGAGTTGCCTACCCTAGTCTAATCATACAAACGTTTACCACAATAACAGGATAGGTTTATTTACAATGAAAACTGGAAATTATAATATGATTCTAACAAAATTAAATAAAATTGAAAATAAACGAGTACATAATTTAAAGAAACAATGTTAAATAATATCCTATTGATTCTTCCTCGACTTTGTAAAAAGTCTACGCCTCTGGTCTAGTTTAGATTCAAACCTCTCCTTTAGTGCTACGCTTTTAAATCTGAAAACATGATAAGAACGTGGTATAACGGTGAACTGATGTTTAATAAATTACGAGGGATAATAATTAATTAGTGTAAAAAAACGTGGTGTATCAATGCTGCGAGGATGGGATTACACACTGAGTAAGTAAGGGATTTGCTTTCTTTCTAATTTAAGTTAGAAATAGTATTTGGTGGTGAAACAGGAACAACAGGTGTTATACATGTGTAGGGTTAATTTCTTGTTGATTGAGAGTGGATATTATGAAGGGATGAATAATGATAGAGTTATGTTCGAGTATGTCTATATAGGGTGACTAACTAACAGGTAATTGAAGAAGCAGGTATGATATAATTTGTGTACGGTGACAGGTGGTAATTTATAAGGGGATGAAGACGATATGTATGTTATAGGGGTAATATGATAAGTAACGGAAGTGGAACTGGGATGTATCTTTGGATATAGGAATGTCCTTTTTCGGGGCGAAAACCGAAACCATTAAAGCGGAGAACTAAAGGGATAATATTGGTCGTGACAATAGAGAATGTTTCGGAGCAAGATACCACCGTCACTTCACTACAGTCGCTAGAATATCTACAACCTATCCTTGTCGCGGCTTAGACCTTCAACAAGCTCATAGGGGTAGAATCCCTGTTTGACTTGGTAAAATTGATTAGAAAAGGTGTAGTTTAGTATCTAGAAGCATTCGGGGTGTAAATGACCTCCGTCTGTTTCTGTACACTTAACTTTCTTTAGTTATACTCAAATCGGGGCCATAACCCACAATAAGGTCGTATAACTAATTAGGGTGTTAAAGTATGGGTGTAGGGATAACTTGGGTAGACTGGTAGATAAGGGTTGTAAAGGATTGTCTGGCTGGATGTTCAGGATCGTATAATTTAGGTGGGTTAGGTGGAATAAATGGATGGTTTTCATGTTATCGATAGGAAGTAGGAGATGATGATGAATGTATGTGAATAAGCAGGAATATGTGTGATTTCAGGTGGACGGGATAACATGAATTCAGGAATGATTATAAAAACAAGCAGGAATATTGTTATTTCAGGCAGGATAATAATAAAAATAAGAGTGATATTAATAAGAATATTAATAAGAATAATTCTTGAATGGGAAGCTAGTGTTTATATAGGGATTTTGGCGAGAGTGGGGGGAGTGGGAACAACTGATAACATTTTTAAATAAGGTAAATACAGTTGTGTAAGGAAGTAGGAAATAAGTTTTGAGGAATTTATTTACAAGGATAGGAATGTTTAGGAATGATCTGCAGGATCATTACATACCACCCTTACATGGGGAGAAGAAAGTCCGAACTCTATGGCAAGCGTTCGTTTGACCCGCATGAATTCTCCATTAGTCAACCGAATCTTCACACGCCGTCTATTTCTGGCTTTTCCTCGTCCGGTTTAAAACATTTCTTAATCCCACGTAGCATAAATACAAGTATGGTCAGCTAGTTCTGTAGACCTTCCACCATTTACCATATCCTCAAAGCCTTCAATAATACCTTTTCCTTCATTGACGTTAAGGAACGCAGTATTGCCATTTCAACAAATATCACAGAAACATATTTCTCAGATGGCTTTAAGGAACTGCAGACCATTTTTAACGAAGAAAACCATGGCCCAAAGTAGACAGTATTCAGCAATCTATCCAATGTATTTTTGCTAGGTAAAATAAATATTTTGTCCAAAATTGTATAGCACTTAGGACTTTGTATAAAACTAGGGCTAATATTTTATCATCCAGTAAAAATCGTCGTTGTTTTTTACTTTTTCCTGCCTCTCGCAATTGACAGTTAATCAGTTGGATAGCTGAGTAATTCAGCTTTGAGATAGCTTCTTCAAAGCCTGTTGTAGAAGCAAACCTTTCTGCAGCTGCTAGCCTCTTTTTAAAATTGTTTTTTGCATGTACCCTTTTAAGTTTTTTCCGTAACATTTTGACGTAGCTATATAAAGTGCTTTTTTAAAGTCAATTCGACAATGGAATGGTAGCCCATAGTTCGCAATGTAGGCGTAACAGCTGATATGAATTATATTACAAATCAACTTCAAATTTTAAAATAAATGCTACATTTACCTCTATCATTATCAACTGGTGACTCAATAGTGACTTCATTGCAACTCGGTGACACATTTTTTATGATTGGCGCCTGTGGAGTGCTACAGCTCTGCAAAGTAGGTTCCCTTGAGTTAGCTTAGCATAAATTCTGTAGTCGTTGCCGTTGTAGTTACTCCTCCATCATCAACTGTTCTCTCCTAAGGATCTACCAATTGAAATTAAAATACAAATTGGTAAAAAATTCCTCGCTGATCAATGAACCTTTTTACGAATGACAAACAACAAAGTTTTGAGTAATTCAAAACTCAAATGACAAAACTTCAGCATTTGAGTCCTTATAAAAAAAATAATGATTGATGGAATTCTGGCAGTCATAGGAAAATACCTCTACTTACCTGGTAAATGTAGAGTAGGTATAGCATTCAGATGGACCCTTGTAAAACCTTCGCTATACTGTCCTTATTCAAAATGCCCGTGACAAATTTTCTTCACACTGTATAAATGGTCAAGTTCCAGAAGACTTTTATTCTTAATGAACATCAACCATTCATTAAACCTATCCATACGTTTTTTTGGGTTTGGAAATCTATGTCTTCTTGACGTTTTATCCTCACAGTTATTTACACAGCATTTTACATAGCCCATTATTGCAGCATTACTACTACTATATGTATAGTAAACTACAAAAATACACTGTATTTAGTTATGCACTTTAGCACCATTTATTAAATTCAAAAACAACGACCACCTATTAAATACAATTTGCTATATAGGGAAATCCTACACGGGAGGTAAACTTGTACAAGCAATGGGATATCTTGGGAATATATGATAAAATATTTCTATTTCCGAATGTGCATGTACTGACGTACTGACGTAAGGTCAGGGGTTTCGGGTTTCAAAACATAATCAACTAGTTACTCTAAATTACTTACCTATTAAATAAACTTTAATGTTTTATATTAAAAGTATTAAAAATTAATCCACTACACTAGATGTTAAAACTTATTTCACACAATCACTGCAACTTCCAACACATTCAAAAACATCCTGTAGATATTATATTTGTATATAATACCATTGTTTATACTATAAACAATAATAATACCTAAACTATTAAAAAACCAAAATCAACAATAAATAAGGAATCTAATACGCAGTAAGTATATATTATATATATATATATATATATATATATATATATATATATATATATATTTAAATAAGACAATTTTTCTTTAAAACTTGTGTAAATAAACGTAAAAATTAATTCAACGTTTCGGGAACGTCCTTTGTTCCCTTTGTCAAGAATTTATTTGACAATTACAGAAATTGAAATAAGGTAACTATTTTTAACAAGTACAAAATATGAAACAAGGTAACTAATTTAATTTAAATCTGGACGAGTGTGTTTGACTTCGGGTAGTTGGTCTAGTATGTGATGTAGAAGGTGCAGAAGTGGGGACGCCTGGAATAGTTGCAGCATAAGTGTTTGAAATTGCTGGAAGATTTGGAGTTGGTTGAAATGTAGAATCAACTTGTTTAATGATATTCTTCCAAATTTGTGGTATTCTAGAAGTGTCATCTCGTTTATTGAGGGCGTTTGGTCTTCTTTCAATTTCAACTGCTTCTCTAATAATTCTTGCTTGTAAGGTATATAGAGGTGCAATTAAACGGATATTGTTGGTATTAATTTGGTGTCCTGTATCTAAATGATGTGTCATAATATTTTATGACGTGTCAAATTATAACGTTGCCTAAGTGATTTTAATCAAATAGTATACATGTATACTCTGTTTTAGAAAAACACCAATGTCATGTTGGTCAACTATTCACCAGTAAATTCTATTACATATTTGAGGAGCTTTCTAATCACTCATGAAAAATGTTTTATCTCTCGAGAAATTCAAAAAGGACCCTTTGAGATGTTTCATTGTGATGAACAAGTAGTGACTTTTTGCGTTTTGAAAGTAAAACCTTACTTTACAATTTTAAGGAATTAAAGAAACGTTTTATGCTGCACCAAAAAGCTTTATGTTTAAATGAGAACAAAAATTATAAATTGAAAATACTACACAAGTGTAGGTTAAACCAAAGTCAATGTTTTGATTCACGGCCTACTTCTAAGCAATGACATAACTTGTCGTCTTCATTTAATCGTCCCTTATCCAGTATTCCCCGATTGGTTTTTTTAGTAAAACATCAACGGACTTTCCTGTATCCTGCGAAATTCCTCTCGCAGAATCCAAGAATGGTAACTCAACAGCGTTTAAGTTTTTAAGAGCGCTTTAATAGAGTTATAAAATACTTCGAATTATTTTGGACTCTAGAGTTCATCTCACAGTTAAATCTAACTTCACTTGGATCGATTTGTAAATTTCTTGAATAATAACCTTTTTTGTTCGCTTAGTACTTCAACTTTTTCAAGAGTATCTAGCAAATATTTAATGTCATAGGCTTGCCAATATGTTCCTAATATGAGCACTTGTCCAAATTTTCTATAAATTTCTTGGTAATCTATAGGTAAAAGGACTTCGGCATGCCGTCTTAACTCTTTTCAACTTTTCCGAAGACCCTACCCGCTGAAAGATACGAATGACCTGTAAAATTGCCGAACAAGTTGCATCTGAGCTTCGGCAGCATTGATGTTCAACCGAAACGTAAAGGTGAGGTGAGGCACTTTTTAAGTCAACAATACAAAATGCATACCATAAAAATTTGCAGTGAATGTAAGCATTCTTGAATTGGAGGTTTTGGCAGTTGCCGCAGCACCTTTTTCTTCCTCCTTCATCATTAAGTGAAACTGCTTAGTTCTTAGTTTATGTACTCTCAGATTTGGAGATGATTCATTTCTAACTTTTAAGCAAGTTGCCGAAAGAGACTAAAAGTAACTGCAAACGTCAGTTGCTGGAGAAGAAAACCCTAAATTAGATTTTGTTGAAAATATTTTGTGGAAGAACGAACAGTTTACTTGAAGATCTTCGTCTACAGTGTCGTTATACACTTTAAACATTATGTTTATGTTGAGCATAGAATTCAAGTATAATCTCTTGGACTTCGCCCTATTGCAATGACTCTCAACACCTTTATATTTTACTATAAAATGTATAACCTCTTCTCTTTGCCTTGACATTTTATTTTTCCTCCGATCTCCAACTCCATTTCTTTGGACCCCGTGCCAGTATTAATATTTTTTGCAATCCATAAGATTCTACAATAGCACATGAAGGTTTATAGCTTCAGCACTAACTAATGGCTACATGGACAAGTTGCGCTTTGATTCTGTAGACACTGTGAACATGGTACGCATTGAAACTAAAATTAACTTTCAGGTGTATTGAGACTTTGACCGCTTTGTTCAAAATGTACGATTTGTAATATTCTACTGCTAACATAGATCGCGATGCCATCTACGCACGATTTTTTTTAAAATCTGGCCATGCTGCGTTTTGTAAAAAATCTCCTCATTTAATTCTTTCGAGTCCTTTACATATAATACAATGTATTATAATTGATTAAATGTAAAAACATGTAGTACATGATAAAATGGCAGGTTACGAAGTAACAGTTTTAGTGTACATATGACTTGTTAATCTGAATCACTGTTAGAACTGTCGTCCTCCTCGCCCAAGTTTATTACTATGGGAGAAATGTGTTCTAGATCTAATGGTTTCTCACGTTGATACCATTCGTGTATTATCGCTTCTGGGTACTTGATTGATTTGTGCCACATTTCGGGAGTTATCAATTGCAACGCTTTTCACCACAAACTTAAGCAGTTTTCGACGGTTCTGCTATTCCTACCCATGTGTCTATTGTAATAATTTTTGCTATGCCCCAAATTAGTCCAATCGGATTAAAAACACAATGATAGGGAGGTAAACATAAAACAAGGTGACCACCTTGCCCCGCTAATTGACCCACACTGTACACTTTAGATGGCTTATTTCTAAAAAGTAGAAAAGTGTATTTATAGTATAGTGCAAAGTAATTGAAGAAAAGTAGTTACTGTGCAACCTGCATTAAAAGTTTAATTTCAAATTCATTTTCGGAGAATTGTACATCATTTTTGCGTAACCTCACTTTAATGTCGTCTTTCGTCCAAAAGGTGTTTGGTATCTTTGATAGAAATGCATTATAATAGGGTGCATTATCAAACACAATTACCGTTTTCGCAACCAGCAGGAAAAATAATAGACCTGCAACAGCAGGACATTACCTACGTAACATTAAAACACACAGAATTCAGTAACTCACCTTTTACCATCGGTTTTAATGCTTCTTACACGTTTGTCACTATCTTGCCACGAACGACCAATTGTGCCATTTTGAAAAATCCATGTTTCATCTAGGAAAATAAATTGATGGGAAACATTTTCTGTTATTGTCTTGTACTGTTTTGAAAAGTGAATCCTTTTTCTTACAATGTCTGGCAATTCCTTTCCGTGACGTGCCTTTTTGCCGTTGAACACTGGTTTGGTTTAATAATCCATGAAAGGATACTTTACTTCCTTCAAAAAGTTGTTTAGCTTGAACTTTCTCATGGGTGGATATGAGAGTTACATGTTCCTCTTAAATTATATATAGTTAAACCAAATATAACAGTTATCTAAAACTTTCTTACTACGACTGCGCTTTTTTTAGAGGTGATGTAAGGCCAGTATTGCTTTTAACAGCTTGTGAAATTTGGTTAACTGTTCCAGTGCTAAGTTTCTACGCTTCCACAACACGTTGGAATAAATCAGTTTTCGTTTTATATAATTACATTGTTTACCTACTTGTCGCACAGCTAATAAAGGCAGAAAGGGTCTACCATTGTCGCGTTCTCTCTCGAAGTACTCGATTAAATGTACTACACGTTTTTTCGCTTTACTGCGTAACGGCTTCGGCATTTCCACAATTAAGTATAACAACACGAACTGAAATTTTGTTCTGAAAACAACAGATGTTTTAAATGTAAGAAGAAACACTAATACGATCGGGGAAATAAGACTAAATAAGCAATAAAAATGAAATTACGATCGTTTGACGAGACCAACAAAAGTAATAGTTGTCAAGTGTCAAACGAATCGAAAAAAGGTTTGGCATCAAAGCGGAAATAGAGAATTCGGTTCTGCCAACTTAATGAATCTAACAAAAACTATTACTTAATGCATTTCCTAATAAACAAAACTAAGATTACTTTGGTACGTCATTTTGTTCACGTAATGACGTGCAACAACTGAACTATATTTATACTGGAGAGACCGCCAATTTGCCATAGAAAAGCCGCGAGGCGAGAGAGATAGCGCGCAAGGGTCACTTCTGTCCTTTTCGCAACGCTTTGAGCATGCGCTGAACGAGAGAGCAGACCACAGATAACCTACCCCAATACATGTTTTACCCAAATACAACGATTTTGAACGGTCACGTGATATTTATGTTTTTACTCCCAATCAATAGATGGGAATTAATTTTAAGCGTTCTATCAATTGCACAGAGCACAGTGTTTTGTGGTCAGTTGTCTTTAATTTGTAAAATGTCATTTGATTTTTCAATTTGCTTCAGTTAGTCATCTCGTGCTTACTGCGTATTAGATTCCTTATTTATTGTCAATTTATTGTTGATTTTGGTTTTTTAATAGTTTAGGTATTATTATTGTTTATAGTATAAACAATGGTATTATATACAAATATAATAGTCTACAGGAAGTTTTTGAATGTGTTGGAAGTTGTAGTGATTATGTGAAATAAGTTTTAACATTTAGTGTAGTTGATTAATTTTTAAGACTTTTAGTATAAAGCATTAAAGTTTATTGAATAGGTAAGTAATTTAGAGTAACTAGTTGATTATATTTTGAAACTTAAACATCTCTTCTAGTTTGATTAAGAAAAGTATATATTTCTTTTTTTGAGTGTATTGTAACTCGGAGACAAACCGAAACCCCTGACCTGAAGTCAGTACATGCACATTCAGAAATTGAAATATTTTATCATATATTCCGAAGATATCCCATTGGTTGCACAAGTTTACCTCCCGTTTAGGATTCCCTATATAGCAAATTGTATTTAATGGGTGGTCGTTGTTTTTGAATTTAATAAAGGTTGCTAAAGTGCATAACTAAATACAGTGTATTTTTGTAGTTTAGTATACATATAGTAGTAGTACTGCTGCAATAATGGGTTATGTAAAATGCTGTGTAAATAACTGTGAGGATAAAACGTCAAGAAGACATAGATTTCCAAATCCAAAAAAACGTATGGATAGGTTTAATGAATGGTTGAAGGTCATTAAGAATAAAAGTCTTCTGGAACTTAACCCTTTATATTTATATAGTGTGAAGGAAATATGTCACCGGTATTTTGAATAAGGACAGTATAGCTAAGGTTCTACAAGGGTCCATCTGAATGCTATACCTACTCTACATTTACCAGGTAAAGTAGAGTAAAGTAAAGATATTTTCCTATGACTGCCAGAATTCCATTAATCATTTTTTTATAAGGACTCAAATGCTGAAGTTTTGTCATTTGAGTTTTGAATTACTCAAAATTTATAGTTTGTCATTTGTAAAAAGGTTAATTGTTCAGCGAGGAATTTTTTACCAATTTTAATTTTAATTTCAATTGGTAGATTCTTGGGACAGCACAGTTGATGATGAAGGAGTAACTACAACCGCAACGACTACAGAATTTATACTAAGCTAACTCAAGGGAACCTACTTTGCAGAGCTGCAGCACTCCATAGGCGCCAATCATAAAAAATGTGTCACCGTGTTGCAACGAAGTCACTATTGAGTCACCAGTTGATGATGATAGAGGTAAAAGTAGCATTTATTTTCAAATTTGAAGTCGAATTCTAATTTAATTCATATCAGCTGTCACGCCTACATTGCGCACTATGGGCTACCATTCCATTGTCGAATTAACTTAAAAAAAGCATTTTATATAGCCACATCAAAATGTTACGGAAAAAACTTAAAAGGAATGTACATGCAAATTTGAAGAAGCTATCTCAAAGCTGAATTACTCAGCTATCCAACTGATTAAATGTCAATTGCGAGAGGGAGGAAAAAGTACAAAACAACGACGATTTTTACTGGATGATTAAATATTAGCCTTAGTTTTATGCAAAATCCTAAGTGCTATAGATTTTTGGCCAAAATATTTATTTTACCTAGCAAAAATACATTGGATAGACTGTTGAATACTGTGTACGTTGAGCCTTGAATATTACTCATGTTTTTGTTCGTTAAAAATGGTCTGCAATTCCTTAAAGCCATCTGAGAAATATGTTTCTGTGATATTTGATGAAATGGCAATACTGCCGTTCCTTAACGTCAATGAAGGAAGATGTATTATTGAAGGCTTTGAGGATATGGGAAATGGTGAAAGGTTTACAGAACTAGCTGACCATGTACTTGTATTTATGCTACATGGGATTAAGAAAGTTTTTAAACTGTCTCTATGCTATGATTTTTCGTCTACTGGTGGTGCAAAGTTTGGACAGATTAAACAGATATTGGTAAAAATTTTAAAACTATTAATTGAGATTGGTTTCAAACCCACAGTTGTAATTTGTGATTAATCACCCACTAACTGCAAAGTTATCTGCTCTCTTTTACGAGGTACCAAAGAGGTATATTTAAGGAGGGTAGAGGAATACAGAGCTAGATCTTTTGAAGTTGACGATATTAAAATTTTTCGCATATATGATCCTCCTCATTTATTGAAAGGAATACGAAATAATTTTCTTTTTAAGAACATTATTTTTGATTCAACTAAAAAAATGGCAAAGTGGAAACATATACGTACATTGTATGAATTGGACAATGGTCCTAATATAAATGATGAATTGCTGTCACACCTAACCGATATGAAAGTTAAATATGCTGCTCAAGTTTTTAGCCAACGAGTTGCATCTACAATGAGGCTTGCTAGCATACTGGGTAAGTATTATTTTTAGATTATCTTGAATTGATCATGTTTATATTTATATGATTTGAACAACAGTGCTGCTCGCCTCGCAAACTTTCGTGCTCCCACGTTAAACCCTTCAAAACGGGATTGTAACATTAATTACTCTTAAAATCCTACTGAGATTTGAGAACCTTTTTAACATAAACCTGAAAATCACTTTGTAAACTTTTGTTTCTGAAAGACAATCATAATTGTAGATTTTAAAGCATATGCATATTTTGAAATAAAATATAGCGTCAGTAATCCTCCTAACAATTGTAAATAGAAAGGATGTTACAAATTTTAATATCTTGTTTATATTTTCAGATTCTCCTAATCATTATGGTTCCAATTGGGCAGATTATTTGATTCAGTATATGGCAGCCAAAAGGAGTGTGTAAGAGGCAAAGTTTTACGTTGTGGGACTTCACAAACAAGCGACCATGTCAGTTTTTGGACACAAGAAGCGTTATTAATGCTGGATTCTATGGAACTTGAACAGCGCTTGCCTAAAGACCAGACGAAACCGCCTAGCCTAAGTAATTGAATGTTTACTATAAACAATTTTCTAAACATTTGGAATTATTTAAAGACTAGGGATTTGCAATATCTTCTTGGTCGACACCTTAATCAGGATGCAATTGAAACTTTATTTGGGCAGATTATAAGTCATGGTTCAAGAAACATAAATCCAACAGCTTCCAATTTTGTTGGAACTTTTAAATCTGTATTGATAAATAATATGTTCAATTTACATAAACCCACATTTAATTGTGAGGACGACAATTGTGCGCAGTACTACAAAATATCAAATTGCTGATAAACACAGGGGATAAGATTCCTACCATTGGCAACGATTTAGCTGTTCAATTATCTTTCTCACCCTAAACTTCAATAAATTCGGAACTTTTGCATTACTTTTAACATTTTTTCAAATAATTATGTGCTGGGTTCATTCTGAAGAAAGTTAGTAGGACATTGCATGGTTGCAAACAGTGCATTGGTGGTTTGTTTTCTAACCAAAACAATCATAATAAACTTATATCAGAGCGAGAGTATGGATGTAGTTGGAGCAAACGTTTGATGTACCCGACGAAAGCTACAGAATTTCATACCATACATACCAAGCATCACACACAGAACCCAAACACTACAGAAAAACTTTGCACATAAAAGAATCTTCGGCGACACTATCCCTACCAAAAAGATCCTTACCACACCCTACAACTACCGTTTTCCCCAATTCCCACGAAGAAAACCTAAATTAAAATTCAAACATCCCCTCGCGATCCTTACACAACTCTTAGACGACCTCCCCGAGGAGATAGAAGATTCCCTGGATAACATCCCATATGCCCTTCGCATCTCCCCGTCTATTCGATGACGACCCAGCAAGAAACCGGACGACGAATCAAATAATCACACTAAGCACACTACACCCCACTTAACCATACACACATTTAAGCCAATTAACGCACTATTAAATATTAAATAAATAAACCCTTTTTCTTTTTTTTTTTACACCAAAAATAAGCATCTCATGATTGTAAACTATACAACAACAACAAAATATCGCAACACCAACAAACATGGATTGACCAGGGCTGAAGAGGAGAAGGACTCCTGAACAGTCTACGAATAAGATATATAAGCTATAAATAAGTAAATACTAACCATAAGCAAAAAAATAAAAAACCATACATAAAATAACTGCAGCTAATATGAATTTTTTGAAATTATTGCAGCAGTCATTACACCGTGAAGTAATTTTTAACTTTTTAAGCTGTGTAAATCATATTAGTGTCGTAAAAACATTAGTTTTTAAATTATTTATTAGAACCATGGTTCATGCTTATTGCAGAGACATTAACCACAAAATTATTGACAGAAATTCGAGAGTCTATTGTGGTTCTGATAATATAAAATTAAAGGGACTGTAAAAATCTCTAGAAAAAAAAAACGCAAAACTACTTGTAATTAAATATTTAGTGAATTCACTATGTAATATAAATATTAGCAACTCCTGCAAGTGAAAGAAATTTGCTTTACTTTCAGTTCAGTTTTACATAAAAAACAAGTTCCAACAGTGCGAATACTTATAGAATTCTAATTTCAACCAATTTTAAAAGGGCGTCCCGAAGGCGAACGGGTGATCAGATCAAAAAATCTACCAGAGATTTGGAATTAGCACCACTTCCAGTTTTCTAAACCCTGAATTTATTAACCAACTTTTTGAAGTTTGTTGATTATCCATATCCATTGATTTAAATAAATTTAAAGTCTATTAATTTTTATTTTGTAATAGTAATATTAAAATTAAAATTACTATTAATTTGCAATGCATTCCTCACGATTACGCTCCATGATTAATAAGTAATAATTACCTCTAAGGTTATATATTAAGCTTATTCATATGGCAAATTTGCATTAGGCTATTTCAACTGATAAAATTAAAAGCTCGCGGCCTGATGTTTTGAATTTAAATTTAGTGCCGCCGTAGTGTTGCTCGCACACATCAGGGAGCGAAAGTGTGCTCTTTCACAAAAATTTCTATTACCGTGATGTATCTATGTGGTATAGGTTATCTCATGCGCTGTTCACTCCTTTAATAAAATTGGTATTAAGTTTGGTTCCAAACCCCATACTTATGTATCACGCCACCGAAGGCGCTGGTGGCGCTATATTTAGTGACTTTAGTCAAGCGACATTTAACCACCATAATACCCTAAGACCCGGTGTTTGTTTAACCCTTAGACTAGGTAATATAGTGGACGTATAATGCAGCGTACGCATCTGTTACCATTTGGGACCAATGCCACGGTGTCAGTGGCGTAGCGTAGAGGATACGTTAACCATAAAATTAAGTTGTTCTCAAGTTTAGGAATTAATAAAACACCCATATAGAAAAACAGTTTTATTGTGATTACAAAAAACGTTTTACTGACCTTTAAATAGGATTAATTTCGTTAATTTGCTTCGTACAGAATCCTCCTGTCGAGACTTATTTTTACAATGAAATGAATTCTTATATTTACATAATTTGTGCATATAGCTTTTATTAAAAAGTAAATATGGTTGATTTCATTTTCCAACACATGCTTTTCTAAACATTTAAAAATATTAGTACCTAAAAAGCTAGAAACTATTTTATTCATAAGCATGGGAACAAAATTTTGTTTATTTAAATTACATTCATTGATTCTCAAAAATGTTCGATTTCAAACAAATATTAATAACGTCATCTGAAGGGTATGTAAGGCTGCCATGACTCTTAAATTCAATTAAAGAATAATAAAATATCAATAAATAACCACTTTGCATAAAAATTCCTATTTGTTATTTTAATCTTAGCCGTACGCCACTGGTGACAGAGTGAAAATAAGCATGAGAACGCTAATTTAATCATTATGCCTAATAAGATTTCAAACCAAAATATTATAATCGGCTTCGTATATCTCTATTAATACTTATATTCCTCAAATATAATTGTATAAAATATAATTTTCTAGATATCCGAGATAAAAATATTTGTGAAAGAATGCAAATTTTATTCTCCTGTGAAAGGAAATTTCAGGATCCTTTGAACTGCTGTGGCTTTTACAACCATAAGCTGCACATCCAACCATTACTTACAACACAATTTTAAATGGAAAAGTCTTAAGAACCACAAAAAATCACAAGAAAACTACACCGTACCAAATCCTTTGTTTTCCACCAAAACAATGGCGTCTAACCGATTTTGGTAACAGAATGTTAACCTTTGCGAAATGCGACGAACGGCATCCCCTCTCTTTCCTAATCTAAGGTTTAACCTTACTCTTTCTGTTAAAATGACGTAAAATGATTATTACTTATATGTGTATGTCAAATTTATTATTTTATGAACAAAGTATTGGATAAATAAATATAAATACCTGTTTGAATAGATTATATTTTGTAACATTTGTAATGTTAATTTACTTTTGACGAATTTAAATGAAAATTGTAGTTAGACACTTTTTAATTATCGTGATGTAAAAAAAATTGTATATTAGAATTCATATACCTACTTATGTTAGTAAATACAATTTTATGGAAATTAAATGTTTTAATACTTTTAGACCGATTTGCACCACCTCGGTTTTAATCTGAGGTGGTGCAAATGGGCCAGTTCTTATACATTCACAAAAAGGCATTTGAATATGAATTTTTAAAATTCTCGCCTGTTTTTCATTAGCGCTCAGCTGATGTAATACACAACCAATTTATTAAAACGGCGCGAACGGTAGGAGTGGTGTATCTAGCCCCTCACTTATCTATGAGTTATCTGTGGAGCAAAACAAACTAAAAAATGTAACTACACATCGGTAGTTATCATTTACTTATTAATTATTGATTTTTACTATACTGCTTAATGTTTCTTGCGTTTATACACCAACATATAATTATAGTCATCAAGTTCGTTTTTACGATTATATTGTTTATACATCTTTACAAATTGATTACAATTTTTATACATACCGATAATATAGAATGTATTGTGCCAACACGTGTTGCCAACACGTGTAACTACGTTTAATTTATAAAATGTACTTTACATCTTTTATGGTTAATAAAAATCCGAAGTTTAACGCATACCACTGAGTATAACAGTAGGTAAAGTGAGTTTCAATGGATATTTGTAAATGTTATTAACAAATTATCATTGAAAAATTCATCATTAAATATTCAAAACATATCAAATTCTTTTCAAACGTTGCGACATGACAATCAACTGCTCTACGTATGCGCATACGTTCGAGAGTAGAACAAAGATGTCCCTTGCGGCCCCCTCTCTCGGATCGGGCTGGCGGATGAAGCGCGCGTACGAGTATAAGTACAGTTCAGTACGTGCAACCAAACTTATGTGAAATTTACTACATATATATATATATATATATATATATATATATATATATATATATATATATATATGCAGGGTGCGACATTAGTGCGTCGAAGTACGATATATCCGTTATTAAAGGAGATATACAAAAATTATAGGCAACTTCAAACTTCACATTATAAAATTATTTTCGTATTTATAGGGTGTTACATATTACCAGGGCGAACCAAACATACTTTTTTTTTAAATGGGACGCCCTATACATTATTTCAAATTTAGATTAAGCTCATCTCCCCCATACTTCCAATATAGGGTTTAATTACGTTGTACATGGTATTTCAAAAATTATGGTCAATTGTACACGAAAATCATTCTTATTTCAACGTCCTGTATACCCTAGACAGAACTACCTAACAATAATTTTTCCAGGCATAACTTTTTGACATTGGTACAGTGTAACGAGAAAGTGCTATTTCTTTATTATTGCACCAATTGAATATATAGCGAGCCAAAACTCGAACACATGATTTTGTCAATTTTTTCAAATAAATCAGCCTGTATTTTATTTTAAAAAGTGAAAATATACTTTATGTTCTTTCATTTTTATTAAGCGCTCCCTATAGATAAAATCGTTAATTTCTGAGATATTTTCAATTTAATAACAGAAAGAGATTTTAAAAAAAAATTTTATTATAACAAGTTAGCAGTGAGCAAATAAAAGTGTGACAAATTATTAAAT
>JARFJB010001903.1:0-25185 GCA_036346205.1 Vesta saturnalis | reverse complement strand
AAAGTTGGGGTGTTGCGCCTTTTTACCCGGGGCTAATCAAACCAATTTTCCCTTTCAAATTTTAAATTTTGGGAATAAATTTTTTTGATCTTTTAAGCCAAATGATTTTTAAAAATTTTCCAAAAAAAATTCCAAAAAGGTTTTAAAACCTATAAAACAAATTTTTTAAATGAAAAATTTTTAAAAAATTTTAAAATCTTATATTTAAAATTTAAATAGATAAAACCCCAAATGGTTCTTCCCTTTTGGAAAATTTGCTTTTTACTTTTTAAAAATTTTATTTTCAAGAATTCTTAATGAAAACGGATTTTTAATCCCCCTTTTATTTTAAACATTTCAAAATTCCCCACCCTAAGGGCTTTACTTTGGGCTAATTGGGTTTTATTAATGGATTTTGCTAATGTTTTTCCCCAACATTGGAACAATTGAAAAAACCAAAACAATTCAATTTTTTTTGTAAGGAAAATTTTCTAAAAATTAAAAAATTTGTTTAAATTGAAATTTTCCTCCCCAAAAATTTTTTTTTTGTAATTTGCTTTTACCCTAAATTTTAAATAAAATTATTTTAAAAAAAATTTTTTAGGGCCAAATTTACCAATAACAAGTATTTAGGGTTTCCAAAAATTGCCCCTTGCCGGCTTTATTTCATCTTTTTTAAACTTGCAAAAACGGAATTTTTAATTTTTTCCCCTTCATTTTCAATTTAAAAAAAACAAAAAGGGCTAATGATTTTTGGTCAAAAATAAAAATTTGTTGGTTTTAAATTTCAATTAATTTGGGTTTTGCCCTTAAACCAAATTCCATTTTTGGAACATGCTAAAAATTTCAAAACCCTTTATAAAAAACAATTATTTTTGGTTTAAAAACAAAATTTAATTAACTTTTAGACTTTACCTTATTTAATAAATTAATTTATAAAGACAGTTACCTAAAAATTAATTCTACAATTCTTACTAAAAAATTAATCGTTATTCAGATTTATTAAATATTGAAAACTAACTTAAATTTTGTTCACAAAGTTTAGAATTTTCTTGTATTAAAATTTATTTAAAATATAAAACTATTCTTTTAAATCTGTTCCAACAGGATTTTCCTTAATTATAAATATTTCATTAATGAAATGTTAAGCAGGGCCTAAAATATCAAAATTTTATGTACCAATTTGGTTTATCCCTCCAATTTAAGCAACTTTAGACACCAACGAATTAACAAAACATCAAACAATACAAAAACAAACCACTTACCTATTAAAATTAACACTATAAAATATTAATCTAATACTTAGTAGATTTATTTTAAATATTTATATCATAAAATATCTTAATATATACCACTCCCAGACATCGCTTACATCTCACCTAAGCAATGATAGCAAAAATAAAATTATTAAGTACATTAGACTAAAAAATCAACAACACCCCCAACAAGCAACCAACATTCACACATTTACATTACACCACACACACTACATAAAATTATTAGTACCACAATAAACATCACATTACTATATAATATCATCAATAAATTATAAATAAATTATTAAATAACATTATACAACATTATACAACACACAGACAACACAACAACCACACCACACAAACTGCCAACAACTAACCACAAGCAACACATGTAGCAATACAAAAGACAATGACGATACAAACATAATACACACACGCGCCACACACGCAACACATATAATACACACACACAACACACATTTACACACACACACAACAACACACACACAAACAAATCATTATACACAAAATAAACACACCTCATAACAATACAACACAGACATACACCACCACCACACACCACACAACACATACACACACACATGACACAACACAACACATCAACACTAGACACAACACACAAACAACACACACACCACACTAACACACACCACAACCACAACACACACACCTAATGCAACACACCACACTCACACACACTCACAACACTCACACACCACACACACACTCACACACCACACACATCACCAACACACACACACTCACACACCACACACCACACACTCACACTCACACATCACAAACACACTCACAACATCACACACACAACACCCACCACATCACACTACACACTCACACATACACACTCACCACTCACACACCACACACACACACCACACCACACCACACACCACACAACACCACACCACACCACACACACCACACACCACACACCACACACACTCACACAACACACCACACACTCACACTCACACCACACACACACACTCACAACACTCACACACACACTCACACACTCACACACCACACACCACACACTCACACAACACACCACACACTCACACTCACACACCACACACACACACATCACACACTCACACACTCACACACTCACACAACACTCACACACCACACACTCACACCACACCCACACTACACATCACACACTCACACACCACACACTCACAATCACACCACACACTCACACACTCACAACACTCACACTCACACACACCTCACACACTCACCACACTCCACCTCACACCCACACCTCACACACTCACACACTCCACACTCACACACTCACACTCACACCACACTCCAACCACACTCACACACCCTCACAACTCACACACTCACACACTCACACCTCACACACTCACACCACCACTCACACACTCACACACTCCACACTCACACCTCACACCCACACTCACACTCACACACTCACACACCCACTCACACTCACACACTCACACAACACTCACACACTCACACCTCACACACTCACACACTCACACTACACACTCACACCTCACACACTCACACACTCACAACTCACACACTCACACACTCACACACACACTCACACCACACACTCACACACTCACACACTCACACACCCCACACTCACACACCACACTCACACACCACACACTCACACTCACACCTACACTCACACACTCACACTCACACACCTCACACACTCACACACTCACACACTCACACACCCTCACACCCTCACACACACCACACTCACACACTCACACACTCACACACTCACACCTCACCACACTCACACACCACACTCACACACTCACACACTCACACACTCACACTCACACACACACTACACACTCCACCACACTCACACACTCACACACTCACACACTCACACACATCCACACTCACACACTCACACCTCACACACTCACACACTCACACACACACTCACACACCACACAACACACTCACACACTCACCACACCTCACACACTCACACACTCACACACTCACACACTCACATCACACACTCACACCTCACACTCACACACTCACACACTCACAACTCACACACTCACACACTCACACACTCACACCACCTCACACACTCACACTCACACACTTCACACCTCACACACCACACACCTCACAACACACTACACAACACACCACACACTCACACACTCACACCTCACACCACCTCACACACCACACACTCACACACTCACACACTCCACACTCACACACTCACACACTCACACCACCACACACTCACACACTCCACACTCACCACTCACACACTCACACACTCACACCTCACACACTCACACACTCACACACTCACAACACTCACACACTCACACACCACACTCACACACTCACACATCCCACCATCACACACTCACACCACCCTCCACACCTCAACCTCCACCCACACCCCACACATCACACACTACACACTCACAACACTCACACATCACACTCCACCTCACACACTCCACACTCACACCCTCACACACCACACCTCACACACTCACACACCACTCCACACTCACACACACACCACCTCACACTCACTCACACACCACACCTCACACACTCACACACTCACACACTCACACCTCACACACTCACACACCCACACTCACACACTCACACATCACACTCACACTCACACCTCACACTCACACACTCACACTCACACACCTCACACACTCACACACTCACACTCACACACCACACACTCCACACTCACACACTCACACTCACACTACTCACACACTCACACACTCACACACTCACACACTCACACACCTCACACACTCACACTCACACACTCACACACTCAACACACTCACACCACACATCCACACCTCACACTCACACTCACACACTCACACCACACACCTCACACACCCTCACTCACAACTCACACCTACACCTCACACACTCACACTCACATCACACACCACTCAACACTCACACTCACACTCACACCTCCACACTCACACATCACACACCTCACACTCACACACTCACACCTCACACCTCACACACCACACACTCACTCACATCACACTCACACATCACACACTCACACCACACACTCACACTCACACACTCACACTCACACCCACTCACACACCACACCACACACTCACACACTCCACACACTCACACACCACACACACACTCACACACTCACACACTCACACTCCACACTCACACACTCACACACTCCACACTCACACACTCACCACTCACACACTCACACCCACACCACACACTACACACTCCACCACCACCACACTCACACACTCACACACTCACACACACACACTCACACACTCACACACTCACACACTCCACACCTCACACTCCACACTCACACACACACTCACACACTCACACCCACCACACACTCACACCACACACCTCACCACACTCACACACTCACACACTCACACACTCACACCACACTCAACACTCACCACTCACACACTCACACACACTCACACACTCACACACTCACACTCACACACTCACACCACTCACACTCACATCACACACTCACACACACACACTCACACACTCACACCACACATCACACCACACCCACACCTCCACTCACACTCACACACTCACACACCACACTCACACTCACACACTCACACACACACTCACACACTCCACACACACACTCACACACTCACACCTCACACTCACACACCACACTCACACACTCACACACTCAACACTCACACACTCACACTCACACACTCACACTCACACCTCACACACTCACACACTACACACTCACACACTCCACACTCACACACCTCCACACTCACACACTCACAACTCACACACTCACCTCACACACCACACACTCACACCTCACACACCACACACTCACACACTCACACACTCACACTCACACACTCACACACTCACACACTCACACACTCACACACTCACACCTCACACACTCCACACACTCACACACAAACGCTCACACACTCACACACTCACACACTCACACTCACACACTCACACACTCACACCTCACACCACTCCACACCTCACAGACTCACGCACTCACACCACACTCACACCTCACACACCTCACACACTCACACACTCACACCCACACACCACACACAAACACTCACACTCACACACTCACACACCACACTCACACACTCACACACTCACACACTCACACACCACACCACTCAATTATCTCGAAATGATAAAAGCCCGACGCGAAGCACTTTATATTCCTGAACCATAATCATTATGCCCGTGGTACATACAATGTTTTCTTTATTTTGCACCATGAAACGGAAAAATTTTAAAAGACTCAGTATTTTCGGCAAGTTTTTAAATGCAAATGCAGTGAAATAAAGTCGACAGTAGGCTAATTTGTTGTTACTAAGATACTGTGATATTGCTAAATTGTTGCTAAGGTACTGTTTGTTTGTGAATAATTTGCATTCTAAAATGGAAGGTGAAAACGCAAAAACTTATACACAAGAAATTTTGGATGAATTGCTGCTTAAGTGCTTAGCAACAATGACATTTCCGGGCTATAAAGACCACATTACGCCCGAATTTGGGGGCGTATAAAGAACATTATGGTGGCAAATAAAAAAAATTATTGATTTTATTAAATACATAAATAAAAAGTTTACCTCGAATAGGATTTGAACCAACGACCTGTACTTTGCTAGAGTACCGCGCTAACCAACTGCGCCATCAAGGTTCAAGCCCCAATCGATGCAAATTTTGTCTTTATGTATGTAGAACTGATGTAAATTCTAAATGTAATGATATTACTATCAAATTACTTGTATTAATGGAATGTGAGCCTACAATATCGCAAGGATAATTTTTAATTACATATTTACCTTTGAACTTATTCATTCCTAACAAAAACTCATAATAACGTGTATTTATGTTTATTAATCTCTATTTGACATGAAGTTTTAAACGTCATTCTGACATATTATTGTTCTTGTTTTCACAATGTTGCCTGTTTTGAACGTATAAAAAGGAGATTGCATAGTTATCCGAAAAAATTATAATTAAAATTATCTCATTTCTTTAATTTTTTAAGTTAACATCTAGATGTCTGACATGAAGTTTTAAACGTCTGTTTGATATAGATTATTGTTTTTGTTTTTACAATGTTGCCTATTTTCGTAATGATCTTATTATAAAATAGGTTGCATAATTATCCTAAAAAAATTGTTAGTAAAATTATTTCATTGCTTTTAATTTCCTTTTTGTAGGTTGGAAGGTCGTGTGGTGTTCAACACCAGATATTTTTTTAGTTGTACCAATCTGCGGCCGGGAGCGTAAATATTTTCAAGTCAAGGGGCGGTTTGTTTTCTATTTTCAACAATTAATATGTAGGTGTTTATGTCACTGTAATTTTTAAATTCATAAAACAGACTTTACTAATTGGTGCAACGATTTATTTCAAAGCGCTTGACGGGTTGTGATATACATCTCATTATTAAAAAGTTTTAAAAGTGAATAGAAAAAATCACATTTTGGGATATTATTATTATTTTAAGTAAATGAATTGCTATCGATACCACTAATAACTAGGTCTTGAATAGAAATGAATAGTGCTGTAAATGGCATTCAGAATACCCTCAAGGCACACAAACGAAGGTGTTATCTACATACCGCGGATTGATTAAATATTAAACTAAGTTAAGAAAGTTTTTTTGAAATTATCAGTCGTGAAAACCCAGTATTTCGTTATCAATGTTTCTAATTTACAAATGTTTTTATATCAAGCAATTGTAAATAATAGTAATAAAACATTTTTTCGCTAAACAATTGTAAATTTACAAACCTTTTTGGTGTAATAAATGCATTATGCTTTATGCTTAACAATAAATGACAGATTCTTTAAATTGAATAAACCATTTCAATATTTATAGAAAATTTGCCTTAAAATTATCTACTCACAGTTTTTGGGACTGATTTTCTGAAACTCAGTATAGTCACATATAAAACGGTGTTAAACAACGAACGGATACTTTGTTAATATTTAATATAAGCTGTTACTAGCGCAATTCAGTTATTACCTACTACTGGTTTCCTTCTTAGACTCAAACTTTACCCTTATCTTATCAATTAGAAATGGATTTTGCAATAGTTATCAAGACTTACCTAAAAGTTTTATTACGTGACCTATTTATCATCCGTGCTTACTTCAGACAGCAGATAGAAAATGTTGTGGCCTTTACATAAAAATGTGCATACAATTTTACTAGGCACTTTGAATAAGTAATTAAGTAAAAAGTAATAAAATATATAAAAGTAATAATAAAACTATAAAAATAAGTAAAACAAAATAAGTAATTGCAAATAATAACTTATTATTCTACACTTTGATTAAGCAGGAAAAATATCTTTTCAAATTATAATACATTTTTTATATTTACAGTGAGAACGTCTTTGAAGTTGATGCCGAGTGTGGACTGGCGACCAAATAAAAGAAACAATACTGGTTTGGCCATAAAGTTTAACAAAATAATAATTTATCTAATTAAAATTATCATTAATTTTATTAATAATATAAAATTTGACCTGGATTTACCACGACCTTTAAGGACCGCGCTTCAAGGTTCAAGCCCCAATCGATGTAACTTTGTCTTTATGTATGAAACTGAATAAATACTAAATGAGATTACAATCACTTATATAATGGAGCTGTATGCAGATTCACACATACCAAAGCAACTTAATAAAATTAATAATAATTTTAATTACATAATTACCTTTGAACTTATTCGTTCATAACAAAACTTATAATAATTTAATATTAGTCAAGTTACTTTGGTATGTGTGAATCCTTGCGATATTGCAGGCTCACATTCCATTAATGTAAGTAATTTGATTGTAATCTCATTATATTTAGAATTTACATCAGTTCTATATACATAAAGGCAAAACTTGCATCGATTGGGGCTTGAACCTTGAAGGCGTAGTTGGTTAGTGCGGTACTCTAGCAAAGTACAGGGCGTAGGTTCAAATCTACCGAGGTAAACTTTTATTTATGTATTTAATAAATTAATAATAATTTTTATTACATAATTACCTTTGAACTTATTCGTTCATAACAAAAACTTATAATAATTTAATATTAGTCAAGTTGCTTTGGTATGTGTGAATCCTTGCGATATTGCAGGCTCACATTCCATTAATATAAGTAATTTGATTGTAATCGCATTATATTTAGAATTTACATCAGTCCTATATACATAAAGACAAAACTTGCATCGATTGGAGCTTGAATCTTGATGGCGCAGTTGGTTAGCGCGGTACTCCAGCAAAGTACAGGGCGTAGGTTCAAATCCTACTCGAGGTAAACTTTTTATTTATGTATTTAATAAAATTAATAATAATTTTTTATTACATAATTACCTTTGAACTTATTCGTTCATAACAAAACTTATAATAATTTAATATTAGTCAAGTTGTTTTATTGTGAATCCTTGCGATATTGCAGGCTCACATTCCATTAATATAAGTAATTTGATTGTAATCGCATTATATTTAGAATTTACATCAGTTCTATATACATAAAGACAAAACTTGCATCGATTGGGGCTTGAACCTTGATGGCGTAGTTGGTTAGTGCGGTACTCTAGCAAAGTACAGGGCGTAGGTTCAAATCCTACTCGAGGTAAACTTTTTATTTATGTATTTAATAAAATTAATAATAATTTTTTATTACATAATTACCTTTGAACTTATTCGTTCATAACAAAAACTTATAATAATTTAATATTAGTCAAGTTGCTTTGGTATGTGTGAATCCTTGCGATATTGCAGGCTCACATTCCATTAATATAAGTAATTTGATTGTAATCGCATTATATTTAGAATTTACATCAGTTCTATATACATAAAGACAAAACTTGCATCGATTGGGGCTTGAATCTTGATGGCGCAGTTGGTTAGCGCGGTACTCTAGCAAAGTACAGGGCGTAGGTTCAAATCCTACTCGAGGTAAACTTTTTATTTATGTATTTAATAAAATTAATAATAATTTTTTATTACATAATTACCTTTGAACTTATTCGTTGATAACAAAAACTTATAATAATTTAATATTAGTCAAGTTGCTTTGGTATGTGTGAATCCTTGCGATATTGCAGGCTCACATTCCATTAATATAAGTAATTTGATTGTAATCGCATTATATTTAGAATTTACATCAGTTCTATATACATAAAGACAAAACTTGCATCGATTGGGGCTTGAACCTTGATGGCCTAGTTGGTTAGTGCGGTACTTAAAAGTACAGGGCGTAGGTTCAAATCCTACTCGAGGTAAACTTTTTATTTATGTATTTAATAAAATTAATAATAATTTTTTATTACATAATTACCTTTGAACTTATTCGTTCATAACAAAAACTTATAATAATTTAATATTAGTCAAGTTGCTTTGGTATGTGTGAATCCTTGCGATATTGCAGGCTCACATTCCATTAATATAAGTAATTTGATTGTAATCGCATTATATTTAGAATTTACATCAGTTCTATATACATAAAGACAAAACTTGCATCGATTGGGGCTTGAACCTTGATGGCGTAGTTGGTTAGTGCGGTACTCTAGCAAAGTACAGGGCGTAGGTTCAAATCCTACTCGAGGTAAACTTTTTATTTATGTATTTAATAAAATTAATAATAATTTTTTATTACATAATTACCTTTGAACTTATTCGTTCATAACAAAAACTTATAATTTTAATATTAGTCAAGTTGCTTTGGTATGTGTGAATCCTTGCGATATTGCAGGCTCACATTCCATTAATATAAGTAATTTGATTGTAATCGCATTATATTTAGAATTTACATCAGTTCTATATACATAAAGACAAAACTTGCATCGATTGGGGCTTGAACCTTGATGGCCTAGTTGGTTAGTGCGGTACTCTAGCAAAGTACAGGGCGTAGGTTCAAATCCTACTCGAGGTAAACTTTTTATTTATGTATTTAATAAAATTAATAATAATTTTTTATTACATAATTACCTTTGAACTTATTCGTTCATAACAAAAACTTATAATAATTTAATAATTTATCAATTTGGCCACGCGTTATGTATGGATAACAGCCTGTTAAAAACAAGTTCTATTCTAAAAAAGTTTATGATTATATTTACAAAATCTCAATTTGGAGAACCTTATTCTTCATTAGAAAATAATAAAATTGGGTCTACCGTGTGACTACCGTACAACTTCCTGAATACTACATTTCTAAAATTTCATATGATTCCAACACTGAGTCATACAATTTTTGAGAATCATCTATTCAGGTAAACGTAGTGTGCTAATGTGACACTGACCGGTCTATCAATACACGCACATGCACATGCATACGCACATATTACGATCACGCACACGCACGGTCACGCACACGCACACGCACACTCGCACTCGCGCACACGTACACACGCACACACCACACTATACACACACATACACACACATACACACACACACGCGCTCGCTCACACACATGCACACCACTCGCACTCGCACATGCACGCACGCATTTATACTTATACGAGACCTCAAGGTTAATGTGAGAAACGTATTATTTGTACCGTAAGGATCCCAATGACCCCTATAACACTTCCTTGTACAAATTAGGGCCCCCTTAGAACGTTGCCCTTCCAAACAGAGCCCGTTGGTACAACTAGCCGCAGGGTATGCAAGGGCTTTATCCGACCACTCTCGGCCCCCTTAGAACTTTGTCATCTAAATAAACAGGTGACGCTCTTGATGATAGAAGTAAGAATAAAAAATAAGGCCGACGGTTAAGGAAGAAACCCCCAAGTGAGTGACGGGTTGATGTTATTTGCAGATAGCTTAATTAGAAATGAATGATAGTAAATCATAGTTATACCTTGATACCATGTATTAATTGTTAAAATTAGAATAAAAAAAAACAAAAGAAATCAATCAATTTGAAATAATTGGTTGGTTACACAAAAATATTAATGTTTTTAGGATTCAAAGGGCCATTATAACTTTTGTTATGAGCATAAACGATCATAATGTATAATAGAATAACATAGGTGTTAAAGCAAAATAATAATATTTGGTGTGAAACAGTATACGACCTTCCAATCTACAAAATGCAAATTAAAAGAAATGAAATAATTTTAATAACCATTTTTTGAGGATAATTAAGCAGCCTAGTCACGTATCTAACTTAGCACGTAAGATAAATATAAATGAATGAGTGAACTCAGTCAAACGGTCAAATGACCATTGAGCACTTGGATAGCGTGGGTATTTTGGAGCCTAGATAATTGTTAGATTGATTTAGGTTAGAGAGATGAAAGGAAAAAATTGTAGTAGTACAAGTAACTAAAATAATAAGCAAAATTTGAGCGCCACAAGCTTTAATAAGAGATAATTACGATTTTATGAGCGGGAGCCCCGTAAAGCTTGAAACGGGAAGAACGGAAGCAATAAGAAACAAACGACAATTACCCTGGTAACCTTATATTAAGTAGATATGACCAAACGGTTATCACAGACCAATATAAATAATTAATAATTAATAATTCATCACAGGTCAAAGCAAGTTTATTATATATGCCGTTAAACAATTCTTCCTAAACCCGCCAAAAATTTAACACAATTAATAAGTAATATTTCACACCGAATCAACTAGGCAGGCAAGTTAATTTTATATCTTCTAATTCTTTTTGACCAAACAAACATTTGAAAGGTTAAAGACCTTTAAAACTGCCTTCCCTGGTTATTTAATTTACACAAATCCCTTATAAATATTCGATAGTAATATAGTTATGTAAAATATTTCAAAATACATACTTAGATCTAAAAGAGCAATTCAAAAGAATTATGTTTTCTCGCTATTAATTGTTAAATAAATACTGCAGTAAAATGACAAGAATAGACAAGATTAACTGTTTCTGCGCAAATAACTAACCCAACACACACACACACACACACACACACACACACCAACATAACACACACACACACACACACACACACACAACACACACACACACACACACACACAGACATACACACACACACGCACACGCACACGCACACGCACACGCCACGCACACGCACACGCACACGCACACGCACACGCACACGCACACCACACGCACACGCACACGCACACGACACGCACACACAACACACGCACACCCACACGCACACGCACGCGCACACGCCACGCACTCGCACACACACACGCACACGCACACGCACACGCACACGCACACGCACACGCGCGCACACACACACACACACACACACACACAGACAGACATCATGGCCGACCTTGGTCAAACTTTGTAAAGTGAGCTAATAAGTCGATTTGGCGATAGTGAAAAAAAGTCGATTCTATATCTACATACGTACATGTAGGTTGAAAGGTAAAAATTACACACATTAGGAACAAGCTATACCCATTATGAATGCGTAGGAAAATGGAAGTATAAAGCTGAATGTAAATAAATCATTAACATGTTTTTAACCACGTCATTTAAAAAAAAGTGATGTAGTGGTGTACCAGTTTTGAGGAACCATTTACTTTAGCGGAAACGGATTTACCATGTCAACTTGCTTTAATAAACTGTGAATGTACCATATTTACTTTACATACAATTAATACCGCAAACGTGAGTACTGTTTTGCACGTCAGCAAAAGGAAATAATAATCTAATATCATTTAATAAATTTAAAGAGGACTTGTCACATATGTTTCTTATTTCAAGCTATGCAAATGTTTGATTGTTTTAAGCCTAATATGCGTTACATAGACTACGCATTAAATTTGCAGCCACTGTTTATGCATTTACTTGTACTGTTGAATTTGGATTAATGATTCGATAATTAGAAAAAAGCTTTGATAAGTTATTTCCTTTAAAACTGAATTTATTGGAAATCAACGGCATTAAAAACAAGAAAATAAAATTTTAAAACGGCATCGTTACAAAATTTACGCTATTTCACCACTAATGCACTATCATCTAGCCATGCTAGATTTAAGTTAAAACCAATACACAAAATATAATAATGCTTAAATATCAATAGGATTCAATATAAATTACTATTTAGTTAAAAAAAGTTCATCCTTTAGGTGTATTCTTGTAAAAGACAACACACGGTGTACGAATGTCTTTCGTCACACTAAATAATTATTTTATTTATTTAAAAGCAACCACATAAAATTAGATTCGGTCGGTATTTGTTTTTAACTGGCTTAATTAGCGGGCATAAATATCAGGGCGTATGTGCGTGCGTTACGTGTTGGTGGGTGTGGTGGTGTGATGTATGTGTGCAGGCGTACACGTGTGTATGTGAGTGTGTGCGTTTGTTGTTTGTCTTGTGTGTGCGAGCGGTCTGCGGTGTTAGTATCCACGATATCTCCCGAACGACAATATATACGTACTTAATATTTAGTAACTGTGATATTACGACGTTTTGATAAATTATGTTTTTCAGAAAATCCCATAGGAAGAAATCCAGTACTTACAAATCTGGAGTTCGTGGCGGCTATAACACCGAACCAAATGTTACAATCCAACGATCTGGGAAACGGGTTTCTAAGTAATTCCTCACTCCCATAGCATTATGGGTTAGGACACCGTCTTGTTGAAAAAATGGTTGGAAGATGTTTTTCAGGAATGTCTATTTATATTTTTGAAAAACTAAGAAAGAACTGCAGCTGATAGTTGCCAACCCAACTATGATTCCCATTAAAAAAAATGTAAGTTTACATTATTACTCAAAAACGCACCCCCTAGAAAAATTCGAAGCACGCCACTGAATTCGGCACTTCGTAATATATAAGTACAGTTGACGGAATATATCAGTATAATAGTATTAAGCGACGTCCAAGACCTTGGAAAAAGTGTGGAAATATCGAAGTTTGGCTATAATTCGGAAACAAAAGAAGATACTAAATTTTGCCATGAATTCTAGGTCCAAGTAGTACGTGAATGTAAAAACTGCAAACTTCCACCTTTGATAATAACAACGATATCTTTAAAAAACAACGAAATCGGACACGGTAAATTACTATTTTTTCGGAAAACCACTGAAGTTCTAATTTGAGTTACTTCAATTGTTCACACTTTTTTGAGTTATTTACATAAATTAACTTTAACATTCAGGAATTTCGTAATTAGAAAATTTGACAATTTGTTTTTGTTCTGGTTTGACGGTCTAATAAACAGTTAACTTTACAGGACCGTCCTGTATAAGTTACAGTTTACGATATTTTAACTTTGGGCGTTGTGTATTAAAACAGTATTATATGTATTGAATGGTGTAGTATTTAAAATTTAAAAATTTACCCAAGGTTCGGGTAGCAATAGATTGAATCATAAAGCATAATCATCTTCGAAGTAATGGTGTCGAATCTTTTTGTCTGAGCAGGAACAATCCAACGAAAACCTAAAGCAAAATTAGTTTTATTAAAGTATATAAATTTCTACCAACTTGATAAATGAGTACCTAAAATAAAATCTTTGTTATTTGTTCAAATAATTTATCGTATAGCTCAGATGCACAAATTCGTATTTGATTTCTTGCACCAATATCCCAATGAGATGTAACTTTTTTACAGCAACTGATTGGAACATATAATTTTCGTAGAAGTGCCACAATTGAGAGTGATCTGGCACTAAAATCTTGTACCATTTGCGCCACAGCACATTAACAAAAATTTATCAAATAAGTTTTTGATAATAAACTAATTGAAAATGTTTTACATACCAAACGTTAGTCAGGTTGATTAATAAACGTGGATAAGTACAGGGTGGCCCCAAAATGCATTCTTACATTCTCTTGACTTAGGAAAAAATGTCGAAAACGCCAACTTTGGTTTCTAAGGGACATCTTGTCCTAAAATTCCGTTTATAGGATTATTCATAAAAAGATACTACGTCGCACTTTTGAATTTTAAATGAAACCTACCAGTTTTATGTTATTTTTTGCCTTTCCTGAGGTTTGTAGTAAATTGGGTATAACATGTCCTATATATCTTCAACTGTTTTAATTTTAATTGCGTTTTTAATAGCTCAAGTAGCATTGTATTGTCGATAAGTCGATACTTTAGGAAACTTTGTACACTATCGTTTCCATGAATACCTTAAAACTAGCAATTATTTTGTAATAAACTCTACTGTCAATATTTCTTTATACAGGATGATTTATAAAAGAAAATGTAACTTTAATATTACCTTAAAATTAAATAACTCAAATAGTAAGCAGAAAAATTGATTTATTAAAAAGGAAATAAGGTTTAATGTCGTAATAAGTGTCAAAATGGTGTCCGTTTTCCTCCACACAGCAATAAAATTCGCTCAAACCTGTTGCAACCTTTACCAGCATATCTTGGAGTTATTCTTTAGATTCATCTGTAATTCGGTGTCGAACTTTCAGTTGATTCTGGTTTTATTTCGTAAATGTTACATTTTCAATGCCCCAAAGAAAAAGTCCAGTACTTAAGGGGACCTCGGTGGCCACCTTCAATTGGATCTCGTCTACCAATCCACTGACCAGAAAGTGAAAGTGTTCACTGCCTTACAGCACTAGAGTGGATGTGCTTTGTAGGAAGTGGAGAATGTTTTCGTTATGGTTATTTTGTTTTGTATTTTTTCGTAATTAACGGGTCTATTTTATTTTCCAACACGTCCAAATACAACTCACTCGTCAGGTTTCCATGGACAAAAGAGGTCCTACAATATTAATCCCAAATATGTCTGTCCAAACATTAAACTTTTGAGGATGTTTGTTAACGTTGGCTCATTTCTTCGCAGAACTCCAACCTTCTTTCATTAACATATTCATTAAGTTGTTGTACAAGTCTCATCTTGTAAGGACAAATTTAGACAATACCCTTTGTATTGATGTGAAAAAACTCGTGAAGATATAGCCAGTTGGCAAGTTTTTGCGTATTGTAAAGTAATACTTATCCCAAAACGGTATTATTCGCACCATTCGATTTAGATGGTGCTGAATACTAATCACAAATCCAGATGTTCAAATTTACTTATCGTTAAAAGTACATAGCAGTTCGACTTGAATTCAAAAAGTGTAAGCTCGATAATGACTGTAAACAATTATTATAGTTCGAAGGTATCCATAAAGTGACATGTACAAAGTGTCCTAAGTCCCAACCTATAGATAATACAATGCAATTTGAAATATAAAACGCAAATAAAATTAAAACGATTGAAGATCGGTATAGAACATGTTATACCGATTTACCAAAACCAGGAAGGAACAAAAGATGACAAAACTAGTAGGTTTCAATTTAAAATCAAGTGTCACGTAGTATCTTCTTTATGAATCACCCTGTATAATAGGGTTTTAGTGGACAAGGTGTTCTTTTAGAAATAAAAGTTGACGTGTTCTAGCGTTTTATTCTAAATCTACCAGGAGAGTCGTGGACCTTCTTTGGGCCATCCTGTATAATAATAAGGAATAGTAAACTTTTTCGTATTCAGAGAAAGTGAAGTGCTCAAGGATACGATAGAAGAGATGAAGGATTGTATTTATTTAAAGGTACAAGATAGAGAGGATTCGCTAATTTGTTTCAAAGTTAGATCTTAATGTGGTAAGAAAATGGTTAATATAATTACGTTTTTTCTTTATAAAATCTTCTTTTCCATTAACGTTGTGTGAAAATCGTGAGATAAATTGAGTAATATTTTTGTGATATAGGAATTGATCCAATACATTCACGGATTTTTTAATTTTAAGATTATTAGTGCAAATAATTTTTAAGGAAGAAATTACAGAGTTTTAAATTGGTTTAGTGTCGATGTATAAATACTAATTAATTAATTAATTACAAATGCAATCAATGCGATTATTCATAAAATTTAAGGGCAATTTAAAACAATATCTTGTCGGTACTTCACCTGATAAATCCAAATGTAATCACTGTGACAGTTCTAGAATTTTAAAGAAGAACCTTAGAAGACATCTAATGATATAAGCTTCATAAATACGGGTAGCTGTTTAGTTCGCGAAACCGAGCAGTGTAGTGGTGACACGACTTGCTTAGCACTCGGGAGGTAATGGGTTCGATTGTTACCGTCTACCTTATGAGGTTTTTCAAGGGTTTTCCTCATAATGTAGCGGCATGGTCACTGCGTATATGTACACCATGTGCGGCTGCTTAAGCGAATGCTGGGTAGTATTTCCAGAACCTAACTTCTTCCTACGATCCTATTCTGACCACGCCATCCTTAATCCCACCATGCATATATACGTAATGTATGTATCATGCTGGGAATCCATGATTGTGGCTGAAGGAGCTCGGAAACCATGAGTAGCCTGCCTCCGTTGGGGAGGGAATGAAATACGGCCTCTTTTTTCAAGTTCGCGAAATTCAATCATAGCAATTTTTACATCTTGTGACGTTTTGATATATAATTATCGTTGGAATTTTTAGCGCATATCAATTAGGTTGTTTGCATAAAGTCGATCATCTTAAGTATTGACTTGATTCTGAGTAGTTGATGAAGACTTGTTTCGCTCAGTTTACGTAGATATTTAGTGTTATCTCATATTTCGTGCCTTCCTGAATTGACAGTTTCTGTTTCTTGTTTATGGTATAGTAGATGTTTTATGTGAAGTGTTGTTGTCATTTATTAAATCTAAAACTTTTAAAGGGTAATTAGCATTCCTTACGGTTTGAGTTGAGCTTAAATTTCGAAGAGGAAAAGTGTAGGTAGGAGTTATTGAGGGAGTAGAAGTGGGACACCTCACTTTCATTTTTTGTGACGTCATTTGAGGAATTTCCCACGGTGGACTGAGAGACCGTATTTTCCACCCCTATGGTTTCTTTCGGTGGCTTTTTCAACCCTTGATTTTCACCCCATAGTTTCTTTTCGAGGCCTTTTCAACCCCTTGATGGAATTTCATTCTTATGGTCTTTTGACAGAAATTTTGTCTTTTATAGTTTTCTTGAGACCATTTTAATTTGGATTTCACCTAATAAAAGTTTTTTGTGTTAAGAACTTTTTGTCGGTTCACACCTATGGCTTCTTTGCAATCTTTCAACCCTTGATGGAATTTTTAATTAGTTTTGGCAGTTTAGCCCTAGAAGGTGGAAAGCGTACAATGTTCTAATAAGAGACCTAATGATACCTCATAAGACAGATATTGTGTTATCTCTGCGCCCCGGTTGGCTGAAAATAGTATTATAATAAGGACTAATGCTAACGTGTAAGAAATAAGAAGTACCATGTAGGCCTTCGATCTTGTGTTAGGGTCTGCGCCATGTCCGGTCCTTAGCAGGAAATTTGAAATAAGGGAATGCCAACTTAAGACACGTTAGATCTTCAAACTTGTTCTCGAGCCTTCGCCCCTTTGGTAATGGTATGGGTAACCTTATATATAAGTGCAGAAATTGTTCCTTGGCTAGCCCCTTGGTAATTGTATCAGGTTGCGCCTAGCCCTTTGAGTTAAAATTGATTTTAGCGCCATCTAGTGGCGTATAGACTAATGAACGTTTTCTATAATAGAAGTTAATACACACCTCTCTTGCTCTATCTCGTTTATCCGTTTTCTCCTCTCTTTCGGCTCTTTTCACACACAAACAAATAATTAATTAATCAATCAATCTCAAACAAATCATGCTCGATCATATCAATCAGATCAAAATCAACAAACGAAATCATGTCTTACAGTTTGCGAAACCAGATTACAGTTCAAAACTGATAACATTAAGTCTAAATTAAATTGAAATAATAAAATTTACCTAACGCAATGATGCTTATATATATATATATATATATATATATATATATATATATATATATAATGGTGGTCGTAAAATTCAAATCTCGTAAAGCACATTTTTCAAAATCGCTCGGACCCGTGATTTATATTTTTCCATATTTGGAAAATACAGGTGTCAAAAAGATTTGTTATTAAATAACATTTATTCATTTTATTACCCAACTAAACATTTGTCATGTAGCATGCTACCTAAAGTAAGTTTTATTATTCATTCAAAATTTAAAAATTGAAAAGATCATGAAGAAACAAAAATAAAATAAATTTTATAAGAGATGAGATAGAACGTCCATTTCACACCATAACATCTGGTTCCAAAAGATGGTTCCATTTTGCTGTGGTAGTTCAACTTATTTGCACGACACTTTAAACAGGTGGATTGATATTTATTTAGTGGCCACCAAGATCACCCGATCTAACACCACTAGACTTTTTTTGGGATACCTTCAAGGTATTTAAAAGCCAACCGGCAAATCTAGATAATTTAAAACAACGCATCGAAGAAATACGTCGAATAACGCCCGAAATGGTTCGAAATGTGCAGCATGAATTTGTAGATCGATTAGGCTATTGTCAGTTGACTAACGGAGGACATTTCGAACATTTGTGAAATAAAATTTTTTAAGTTTACGAATCTTTGTTTTCGATATAATAAAACGTTTAAAATTATTTTATTTTTCGTTTTCATGATTTTTCAATTTTAAATTTTAATAATAATAAAATTTTAAAAATTTCTTTTAGAATTTAATAATCCAAAATGCAAAAAAAATTTGGGTTAAAAAAAAAAATTTTTAAATTATAAAATTTTTATAATAAAATAAAAGACAAGGTTTTAAAAAATTTGTTTTATTAATTTAAGCCCCAAATTAAACCAAAAATTAAATTAACAGTTTTTAAAATCAAACGAATAAGGTACAAAAATTTTAATTTTTGTTAAAAAAACCTAAATTTAAAATTTCCCTATTTAAGATAATAAAATTTTTTAAAAACCTTTAGCACAACAAAAGTAAAAAAATATATATATATATATATATATATATATACAATATTAAAAATAATAAGTTTACCTTTAGAAGTGTTTTTCTTTCAGTTGTTCTAATAATCATATGTTGAACTGAAATATTTTTATACAACGTATCCACAGTAGTCTCACTAAACACGTTTTATGAATGGTTGGATATAAACTGGCTATTGCATTCCGATCATTAACTAATTTAGAAAGTAATACACAAAACCTGATTACTGCTCTCGTATTTAGCAATTATATTGTACTTATAAATTTACATTCAAAATACTTACAGATAATTTAAAAATTTTGCTACTGCAAAATTACTTTAAATAATTTGAACCTGAGATTACATAAATTATTATGGAATGCATTAATATCATGTTAAAATAACTACATACAGATATTTAATAACACTAATAACAATAAAATAAAATTATTAGTCGAAATAATAAAATTTCTACCGATGCTTTTATGCTTTTATACAATCGATTTATCTGTATACTAATTATGCACAAACACGCATCGCACGCATCAGCACGCACACACGCACGCACGCACATACACACACACACACACACACACACACAAAACACATCCACGCACACACGCACGCACGCACGCAGCATCCACCCACCACACACAATAACGCACGCACGCACGCATGCACGCACGCACGCACACACAACAGCACACACACACACACACACACACACACACACACACACACACACATGCACACACACATCACACACACACACACACACACACACACATAATATATATATATATATATATATGTACTGCATTATATAGATTTTATGAGTTGATATTAACAACAATGTTAACTAAACGTTTAAAATTTTCATCGTCCTCACCTTGAACGATTATATTGTAACAACCTATAAAGCTGCTAATAAACCCTGACAGTTTTATCAGACACTATTATTATTATTATTATTACATGGACATGAGGTTATTCCTAAATTAACTGGTTTCAGCAGTCTGGAAATGCTGCACATCTTCAAATCTTTCAATTCGTTCTCAGAAGCTGTACCGTATTCAATTCCTTCAATCTTATCTGCATTCTTAATAAAATACTTATCTTTTGGGTTTTTTAACGGTGTAGTTTAAATTATACAATCTAAACGTTTCGATAACACTTACAGTTATCTTCGTCAGTAGTAATGTTTGTTAAAAATTGTTAAAGATGTTGTAAACAATTTTATCAAATTTGAAAATTAAAAATAAACATGAGTTGCTATTATATAAGTTTGAGAAACTTATAAAGCAAACTATAAAATTTAGTAAAGAATAACTAGGTCATAAAATTAAATATTGTTAAACTGCTTCAAAGATGACAAACCAGAACACTTCTACGACGAAAGCTAACAATGAAATTTGCCAGCCAAAAAACACATTTAACAAAAACAGTTATGGTGTAAGTGTAAAGTTGTGAAAACTTCAATTTGAAATGATAGAAGTATCACAAATCCAAACATTACATCAAATAAAGTAACCCAGTTAAATCTAACAAAGAGATATCTTTATCAATAATTAAGTGATAATAATGAAAAGCACAATGCAGAACGTTCTTTGTAATTTTAATTTTAATTCAATTTCAACTACTTATGTTAAATTATAGTGCTGTGAATTTAACATACACTTGTAAAGCATTTTAACAATATTTAATTTTATCACCTAGTTATTCTTTACTAAAATTTTATAGTTGGCTTTATACGTTTCTCAAACTGTTATATAATAGCAGGATTATGTTTAGTTTAATTTTTCAAATTTGACAAAATTATTTACATCTTTAACAATTTTTCACAAACATTACTACTGACGAAGATAACTGTAAGTGTTATCGAAACGTTTAGATAAAAAGATAAGTATTTTATTATGAGTGTTAACGGTGAAAGTTTACATTTTCATATTATCTGCATTCTATTTCGAGGCTGTAGTACGCTTAATACATAAACAGAATCTTCAATATTGTGTTGCATAGCAGCAAAACACGTTAGCTAGCTAGTTTCACCTCTACATTATTTTACAGACCTGATCTTATCATAAATACATATGTCAAAAGCTAATTAAACATAGTTCCGCGACTGGACATCGCAAACAGCGTTTCCAATTATGGTTTTAGTCAACACATATTGCCTACAACTACATACAATCGACTATTAACGTTTTAGCACGAGGGCAAACGAAAACATGCAAACACGAAAACACAAACTAAAAACACAAACGAAAACACGCTAACACGAAAACGCGCAACGCTAGAACACACAAACGAAAACACGCAAACGCGAAAACATACAAACACGAAAACACGCTAACGCAAAAACACACAAACGAAAACACGCTAACACGAAAACATACAAACACGAAAACACGCTAACGCAAAAACACGCAAACACAAAAACACGCTATCACGAAAATACGCAAACGCGAAAACATACAAACACGAAAATACGCAAACGCGAAAACATACAAACACGAAAACACGCCAACGCAAAAAAACACGCTAACGCGAAAACATGCTAACGCAGAAACACGCTGGTCTCCGAAAAGAAACCATAAAATAAGGCTGACAAAAATTGCTGTCAAAAGACCATATTAGATAAAAATTCCATCAAGTTGAAAAGGGCCTGAAAAGAAACCATAGTGAAAATCACGTTGAAGAAGCCACCGAAAAGAAACCATAGGGTGGAAAATACGGTCTCTCACGTGGCCGACCGTGAGAAATTCCCAAGGTCAAATGACGTCACAAAAGTGAAAAATGAGGTGTCCCACTTCTACTGAGGGGTAAAACTCCGGTTGTCTTATAGTGTAAATAGTAGTATCTTTCCGTTTTTTTGATCTGTAATCAGTGTGCGACTTAATAAGTGTTCGCTATGCGAATAATAAAACAATTAGGTAATCAATACAATTACTGTGTACCGTTCCCTCAGTTTTACATTCATTGTTTAATTACCAATGTTCGACCTTGTCGTATCTGTTTTTCCTGGAGAACCCATTTTGTAGAAGTGCGATCTTGATCACATTTATTTCTTGCCGGATGTTGTTTCTGTCTGGTAGGCGCTTCGAATTGTTATCAGCGTTTTTACCACTGATTGTAGTTGCGCTGGATGGTGTTGAGACTTGGCGTTAAAGTAACGATTGGTGTGTGTCCTTTCGGTACAGTATGTCTCAAAATTTCGCCTTGTGTCTTGTAGACCAAATCATTTAGGAAGGGCTGTCTCTTTCTTTTCCACTTCCATTGTCAATTTGATCCATTCGTGTTTTATTGAGATAATCCAGAACTCTGCCAATTTCTTCGTTCCATGGGACAAAGTTTTTGTTTCTCTGGCGCAGATTTTATCTGCATACTTTTCAACAGATATATTATCGAGGGCGATGGAGAGTAAAATCTAAACTCGATACTGAGAAATTGAAAAATTGAACCATTTGTCATAATTTGATTATTACTATCTTAAAAGAAAATTTTAGTTTTCCTAATATTAGCCAAACACGATTTCACAAAGACAATGGAGGTTTCTTACTGATTATGATAACACAAATATTTTTTACTTGTGCTACACTAATGTGATAAAATTGGACATGTGTGCGACTGCGTGTGCAGGTGGGATGTATGTGGTGTGTGTGTATCGCGTGCGTGTTCGTGTTTGTGTGTCGCACGCTTGTGTGTGTGTCTTTGTAGGCTCAAAAATATCTAGTATGGAATAACACACAACTCCAACTACCCATTAAACGTACCGAAGCTTGTTCCATTAATGAATTATTAAAATTACAAAAAATTTCGAAGGATACAAGAGGAGGTTGCAATTTACCAAAATGTTAGTGTACCGATAACTACTAGTATAAGTATGAAATAATTAATGCACGAAATTGTATAAACAATTTAAGCGAACAAACCTGTTCAAAGTAAGGTCGTACGTAAATTTCAATATCAAACCTGATTATTTCAATGACTGATACAAAGAACTATCTAAATAGAAATTGTCAACAAAATTTGATAGAAACAATGCAAATGTACAGTATTCATAAATTACGGTAATTTAAAAATAAATCATAATGATAAAAATTTTAATGCAGGTAATTTATATTTAGAAATCGTAATGCAGAATAATTTTAACGTAACGTAAAGAAAGTACATTTTAATAATGGAGTGGCAAAACGAGAAAATTATAAGTTTAGTCCGTGTGCAATATTTTTTTTACTTATAGTATTCCCGAACAGGCTAAGATTTGCCCAACGTGCTAAAGCACTCAGGAACACTGGGATATTGTTAAACCGCCGAGAAGTGTTTATGAACGACTACCTTAAATTAACTTAAGTCAAAATTTGGAGGAAAACAGGAACTGGTAGTGCATTCCACATTTTGGTTGCCATGTGGAAAAATTTAGATTAGGCCCGTTTAGTCTGACACGATGGAATTTTGAGTGCGTAATTATGGTGTGAAGAGGCAAACCAAGTGTTCCTAGCAAAGGTATTAAGGAGTGTATTTCGGAGGCACACTTCCCGTGGTAATAGCGATAGAACAAAGAAAGGACCGAAACTATTCCGTATGCTCAAGAGACTGTAGGTCAGAAGTTAGAGACGGGTCATTTATAAGCCTGCAGCTCTTTTGGATGCGGTTTACCATATCAAGGGCGTATTGGGGAGCACTGACCCAGAGGTGGAATTTTATTCCAGATGAGGTCGAATTTGAGCCTTATAAAATAAAAGGAGTTGTTGAGATGTGAAGTACTGTTTAGACTGTACATAAAGCCTAGTTTACGAGCAGCTGTTTGTTGGCTGACAAAAGGTGGTCAACCCATGAAAGGTTCGATAATACGGACATCCCTAACATAGAAATAGAGTTTGAAAACTTGAGTTCTAAACCATTCATATTTACAGCAGAAAATGATCGGTCTTTCTTGATGGACACAAGGCAACACTGGGTTTGGTCCGCGTTGAACGTGAGAAGATTATTCTTCCCCATTGGACACGTTCTAAGTCACTGTTGATTGAGGCTATCATTTTCACCTAACGTCCTGACTA
>JARFJB010001902.1:1535000-1551217 GCA_036346205.1 Vesta saturnalis | reverse complement strand
GACAGTATTTTCAACCTTTTGTTTGTATTTAAGAGCCCTTTTGGCGGGAGCCCTAAAGGATAGGCAAATGCATGCGCACGTAGGATCGTTTTTTTACCTATTTTTAAGGGTTAATAAACGGTAGGATATTTTTAGTATTAAAAGAAACTAATCAAGGTAAAGATAACGTTATGATTTTAAAATACACTATTACATTCTATAACGATAATAAACAGTTAATGGCATTGCATAATCAGCTAATTACCCTGTTGTTGTCATACAATGTGAATGTACGGTTTAGCGACTATTTAATATGAATTGAATTTTATCAAATGAGATTGCATAATTGTTGTTATTATTAAAATCATTATTAGGTTCCTTTTAATCCCATATCTAGATTGTGGTCCTCTTGTGGTGAAAATTCATTTGAATATATTTTAAAATGAAATTGATTTAAAAATAAAATGTGTAATTAACTAATTGATTAACCTGCTTACAGCAATAGTAATTATCGAAAATTAAGGAATGTCGCTTTTATTTATTTACCTTTTTTAATACGTATTATTTACATACAATATATTTTGGTTTTAAATATGAGTCACAATGTGTCGCAATCCTTTTTGCTTTAATTATGGGTCATAATTAAATCTAGTTGTCGCTCAAGGTAGTCACTACCAAATTAATCTCATGTACAACAAGAAACTTAATATCAATAATGTATAACAAAGTATTTTTTATAATGCCATTTTTCGCATAGTTTAATGTCCATGTAAGGATCGTATTTTAGCCTAGAGATCGGATTTGGTCTGGGTCAGACTATTGGTCAGTATCGGAGATTGTATTCTAAATTGTCTCCTGTGAAAGTTAGCTTTACAAAAACACAGACACAACCACAAGTACGAGCACGAGCACAAACATAAACACAATCACAGGAACAATTACAAGCCCAAGAATCAGGACATGCACAAACACAAGCACAGGAACAATTACAAGTACAAGCACAAGCGCAAGCACAGGTACATACAAACACACAAACAGAAAACGAAAATTGCAAACACGAAAACGAAAATTCGCAAACACGAAAAATAACAAACACACAAACGCGCAGAGTACGAAAAAACGCAAACACGAAAAATCGTAAACACAAAAATTCTCAAACACGAAAACCGCAAACATACAAACGCACAAACACGAAAAAACGAAAACACACAAAACGAAAAACGCGCAAAGCTGCCGAATGAATTAAGACTGGGATTTGGAGTCTATAAACAAAATGATTCTCTCTGTCTCTGTCTCTGTCCCTGTCTCTGTCTCTGTCTCTCTCTGCCTCTGTCTCTGTCTCTGTCTCTGTCTCTGTCTCTGTCTCTGTCTCTGTCTCTGTCTCTGTCTCTGTCTCTGTCTCTGTCTCTGTCTCTGTGTCTGTGTCTGTCTCTGTCTCTGTCTCAGTCTCTGTCTCAGTCTCTGTCTCAGTCTCTGTCTCTGTCTCTGTCTCTGTCTCTGTCTCTGTCTCTGTCTCTGTCTCTGTCTCTCTCTCTCTCTGTCTCTGTCTCTGTCTCTGTCTCTGTCTCTGTCTCTGTCTCAGTCTCCGTCTCTGTCTCTGTCTGTGTCTGTCTCTGTCTCAGTCTCTGTCTCAGTCTCTGTCTCAGTCTCTGTCTGCCTCTGTCTCTGTCTCTGTCTGTCTCTGTCTCTTTTCTGTCTCTGTCTCTGTCTCTGCTCTGTCTCTGTCTCAGTCTCCGTCTCCGTCTCTGTCTCTGTCTCTTAATCGCATACAGTCGAGGTGCGTGTCTGGGTAGTTGATTAGAAGCACATACAAGTCAAACATTCTTCTTGTGGCTGGGGATCGATTTCAACATCTCAACACTTGTGCCGCATACATCTTTCTTCAATTTTATCTGCACTCTGTTTGAGGCTGTAGTACGTTTTCTAATACATAAACAGAATCTTCAATACTGTGATACGTGTAGCAGCAAAACACATTAGCTAGTTAGTTTCACCTCTATATTACTTTACATGCAAGCCTGATCTAATCATAAATAAATACATCTGTTAAAAAAGCTAATTAAACATAACCCACGGCCTGGGTATAGCAAGCAACGCTTCCAATTATAGCTTTTAGACAACACAATAGGGCCTACAACTAAATACAATCGACTAGCACTGCTTTAGTACGAGGATCAAACGAAAAACGCGCATGCACGCACGCACGCACGTACACGTACGCACGCACGCACGTACGTACGCACGCACGTACACGTACGCACGCACGCAAGCTAGCACGCTCGCACGCGCACGTATGCGCGCGAGCGTTCGCACGACCTACGTACGCTCGCACGCACGTATGCACACACACACACACACACACACACACACACACACACACACACACACGAGAGCGCGAAAACACGCTAAAGCGAAAAACTTGTAAACTTGCAAACATGAATCAAGACGGTGGAGCACCGCTAGAAAAAAACAGGTTTATTAACAAAACCGAAGGAAAGCTTAACGTTTTGAAAATATATTATTATTATTATTATTATAAACAACAATACATTATTATTATTTAATAACATGCTTTATCGGTTTTCTTCTTCTTGAACCGTGAGTCGTCCTCATCATCATCATCATGATTTTGAGATTTGCCCTTCTCCCCTACCTCATAGCTCTTCTTTCTCTTCTGTGAACCATCATCTTGGATGTGAGATACACCCAGCTCAACCACCTCATCGCTTTCATCATTATCTTGAACGGTTATGTTGTAATAGTTTATTAACAAGTCAGTAAAATCTCTAATGTCCGCTGATGTTGGCTCATAAACAGGAGAATACATTATAGTAATGCTCACTCGATGACAGTTACACTTTAAAGAGCGAAACACACGAGAAACGAGAACGCAGCTAGCCTTGGGTCTTGTGCGCAAGCGTACTCGTCAACGTTCGGGTAGAATCGGACATCTTCGGGGGATGTCTGAAGTATTGACCTAACCACACTCTAACATAGCCCCTGGGGGCATGTTTATAAAATCTAAATGCCTCTTTTATGGTCGAGATATTTTCTCCTAAGACGCCAGAACGCAGCTAGCCTTTGGTCTATGCAAGCGTGCTCGTCCATGTTCGGGTAGAATCGGACATCTTCGGGGATGTCTGAAGTATTGACCTAACCACACTCTAACACAGCCCTGGGGCATGTTTATAAATCTAAACGCCTCTTTTATGATGAGCTGTTTTCTCCTAAGACGCCAGAACGCAGCTAGCCTTTGGTCTTGTGCGTAAGCGTGCTCGTCAATGTTCGGGTAGAATCGGACATCTTCGGGGACGTCTGAGTATTGACCTAACCACATCTAACATAGCCTGGGATATGTTTATAAATCTAAACGCCTCTTTTATGGTCGAGGCATTTTCGCCTAAGACGCGTCTTAGGCAAAACATCCCAGATGTCCGATTCTACCCGAACATGGACGAGCACGCTTGCGCATAGACCAAAGGCTAGCTGCGTTCTGGCGTCTTAGGAAAATATCTCGACCATAAAAGAGGCATTTAGATTTTATAACATGCAGCTATGTTAGAGTGGTTAGGCAATACTCAGACATCCCAGTGTCTCTACCGAACATACGCTTGCAAGACCCAGGCTAGCTGCGTTCTTTCTCTGTGTTTCGCTCTTTAAAGTGTAACTGTCATCGAGTGAGCATTACTATAATGTATTCTCCTGTTTATGAGCCAACATCAGCGGACATTAGAGATTTTACTGACTTGTTAATAAACTATTACAACATAACCGTTCAAGATAATGATGAAAGCGATGAGGTGGTTGAGCTGGGTGTATCTCACATCCAAGATGATGGTTCACAGAAGAGAAAGAAGAGCTATGAGGTAGGGGAAGGGCAAATCTCAAAATCATGATGATGATGATGAGGACGACTCACGGTTCAAGAAGAAGAAAACCGATAAAGCATGTTATTAAATAATAATAATGTATTGTTGTTTATAATAATAATAATAATAATATATATTTTCAAAACGTTAAGCTTTCCTTCGGTTTTGTTAATAAACCTGTTTTTTCTAGCGGTGCTCCACCGTCTTGGTTCATGTTTGCAAGTTTACAAGTTTTTCGCTTTAGCGTGTTTTCGCGCTCTCGTGTGTGTGTGTGTGTGTGTGTGTGTGTGTGTGTGTGCATACGTGCGTGCGTGCGAGCGTACGTAGGTCGTGAACGCTCGCGCGCATACGTCGTGCGTGAGCGTGCAGCTGCGTGCGTGCGTACGTGTGTCGTGCGTGCGTGCGTACGTGACGTGCGTGCGTGCGTCGTGTACGTGCGTGCGTGCGTGCATGCGTTTTTCGTTTGATCCTCGTACTAAAGCAGCTAGTCGATTGTATTTAGTTGTAGGCCCTATTGTGTTGCTAAAAGCTATAATTGGAAGCGTTGCTTGCTATACCCAGGCCGTGGGTTATGTTTAATTAGCTTTTTAACAGATGTATTTATTTATGATTAGATCAGGCTTGCATGTAAAGTAATATAGAGGTGAAACTAACTAGCTAATGTGTTTTGCTGCTACACGTATCACAGTATTGAAGATTCTGTTTATGTATTAGAAAAACGTACTACAGCCTCAAACAGAGTGCAGATAAAATTGAAGAAAGATGTATGCGGCACAAGTGTTGAGATGGAAATCGATCCCCAGCCACAAGAAGAATGTGTTTTCGACTTGTATGTGCTTCTAATCAACTACAGACACGCACCTCGACCGTATGCGATTAAGAGACAGAGACAGAGACGAGACGGAGACTGAGACAGATACGAGACAGAGACAGAGACAGAGACAGAGACAGAGACAGAGACAGAGACAACAGAGACAGAGACAGAGACAGAGACAGAGACAGAGGCAGAGACAGAGACTGAGACAGAGACTGAGACAGAGACTGAGACAGAGACTGAGACAGAGACAGAGACAGACACAGACACAGAGACAGAGACAGAGACAGAGACAGAGACAGAGACAGAGACAGAGACAGAGACAGAGACAGAGACAGAGACAGAGACAGAGACAGAGACAGAGACAGAGACAGAGACAGAGACAGAGACAGAGACAGAGACAGAGACAGAGACTGAGACAGAGACTGAGACAGAGACTGAGACAGAGACAGAGACAGAGACAGAACAGAACAGAGACAGAGACAGAGACAGAGACAGAGACAGACAGAGACAGAGACAGAGACAGAGACAGAGACAGAGACAGAGGCAGAGAGAGACAGAGACAGAGACAGGGACAGAGACAGAGACAGAGAAATCATTTTGTTTATAGACTCCAAATCCAGTCTTAATTCATTCGGCAGCTTTGCGTTTTCGTTTTTGTGTTTTCGTTTTCGTGTTTGTGCGTTTGTATGTTTGCGTTTTCGTGTTTGAGAATTTTGTGTTTACGATTTTCGTGTTTGCGTTTTCGTACTCTGCGCGTTTGTGTTTGTTATTTTCGTGTTTGCAATTTTCGTTTTCGTGTTTGCAATTTTCGTTTTTCGTGTTTGTGTGTTTGTATGTACCTGTGCTTGGCTTGCTTGTATTGTTCCTGTGCTTGTGTTTGTGCATGTCCTGATTCTTGGCTTGTAATTGTTCCTGTGATTGTGTTTATGTTTGTGCTCGTGCTCACTTGTGGTTGTGTCTGTGTTTTGTAAAGCTAACTTTCAGGAGACAATTTAGAATACAATCTCCGATACTGGACCAATAGTCTGACCAGACCAAATCCGATCTCTAAGCTAAAATACGATCCTTACATGGACATTAAACTATGCGAAAATGGCATTATAAAAATACTTTGTTATACATTATTGATATTAAGTTTCTTGTTGTACATGAGATTAATTTGGTAGTGACTACCTTGAGCGACAACTAGATTTAATTATGACCCATAATTAAAGCAAAAGGATTGCGACACATTGTGACTCATATTTAAAACCAAAATATATTGTATGTAAATAATACGTATTAAAAAGGTAAATAAATAAAAGCGACATTCCTTAATTTTCGATAATTACTATTGCTGTAAGCAGGTTAATCAATTAGTTAATTACACATTTTATTTTTAAATCAATTTCATTTTAAAATATATTCAAATGAATTTTCACCACAAGAGGACCACAATCTAGATATGGGATTAAAAGGAACCTAATAATGATTTTAATAATAACAACAATTATGCAATCTCATTTGATAAAATTCAATTCATATTAAATAGTCGCTAAACCGTACATTCACATTGTATGACAACAACAGGGTAATTAGCTGATTATGCAATGCCATTAACTGTTTATTATCGTTATAGAATGTAATAGTGTATTTTAAAATCAAACGTATACGTTATCTTTACCTTGATTAGTTTCTTTTAATACTAAAAATATCCTACCGTTTATTAACCCTTAAAAATAGGTAAAAAAACGATCCTACGTGCCATGCATTTGCCTATCCTTTAGGGGCTCCCCCAAAAGGGCTCTTAAATACAAACAAAAGGTTGAAAATACTGTCAGGGTTGAAATGTACGTCCCTCGCAGGCGGTCTTGTAACGTCAAAATCCAAAGCAGTGTTGCCATATGTTTGTGACAATTTTAACCGGCGTCATAAGTTTATTAAAAATAAGGGATGAAAATACACGTCCTATACGTAAGCAGTAAAAATAATTAGGGATAAAAGAAAGGTTGAAAATACGGTCCACACGTGGGTGTATGTAAAAATAATTAGGGTTGAAAAAGGGTTGAAAATACGGTCTCACACGAGGTATAAAAATAATTAGGGATAAAAACGGATGAAAATACGGTCTCACACGCGATGTGTAAAAATAGGGATGAAAATCCGGTCTCACACGAGGGTATATAAAAATAGGGTGAAAATGCGGTCTCACACGTGGATGCAAAAATAAGGGTGAAAACGTCCCTACACGTAACGTGTAAAAAAGGGTGGAAAATCCGGTCCCCACGTGGGCATATAAAAAGTGAAAGGGCGGGGCTTGTAAAAGGAGGGGGATAGTGCCTGGGTACTACACGTCTATAATACAAATGCTGTTAAACATGTTTAGCTTGTATAAGTATAACACGTCTATAAATATCTGGTGTGGAACACCACACGACCTTCAACCTACAAAATGGGAGTTAAAAGGAATGAAATAATTTTAATAACATTTTTATGATAATTATGCAACCTCTTTTATAATAAAGGTCATTACGAAATAGACAACATTGTAAAAACAAAAACAATAGTCTATGTCAAACAGACGTCTAAAACTTCATTTTTCCTTCCAACCTATATATATATATATATATATATATATATATATATATATATATATATATCATATTATATATTTGTAGCTAAGAAATTATACAATCAACATCTTTCACTATCGCTAAATCGACTTATAGTTAATTTTAGAACTTTCGGCTAAGTTTCGCCAAGATCGGCTATGATGTCTGGATGTGTGCGTCGCGCGCGCTCTGTGTATATGCGCGCGCGTGTGTGTTTACGTGTGCGTGTGCTGTGCATGTGCGTGTGCTAGTATGAATGTGATGCGTGCGTGCGTCCCTGCATTATGTGCGTGCGTGCGTACGTATGCGTGTGGATGTATGCTGGTATCTACCATATTACCTTTGAACTTATTCGTTCATAACAAAAACTTATAATAATTTTATAAGAAAATGTGTAGACATACTTTTTAAAGGAAATTTAATTTTATATAACTTTTCTCTATAAAGTTTCTCAATATAACGAAAGGTTAAGCTTAAAAATTAATTCAATATGAACGAAAATGGTTAAACTGTATTATTAATATCTTGTAGAAGCGGGAGGCTTTAAAATTTTTTTTAAGTTAACATCTATTTATGTCTATTAATCTCTAGATGACATGAAGTTTTAAACCTCATTCTGACATAGATTATTGTTTTCGTTTTTACAATGTTGCCTGTTTTCGTTTTGAACGTATAAAAAATAGGTTGTATGGTTATCCTAAAAAAATTATAATTAAAGTTATTTCATTTCTTTTAATTATTACTTTCCAACCTACATATGCATATGTAGGTTGGAAGGTTATGCAATCGACTTTTTTTCACTATCGCCATAATGTCTGTGTGTGGGTTTCATTTACATTTATATTTAATTAATTTTTAGACTACTTTGCGTTATATTAAGAAACTTTATGACGAAAAGTTATGTAAAATTATTTTTTTTTAAAAATATGTTTACACTTTTTCTTATAAAATTAATCGTTATTCAGATATTGAAAAAATTTGAACCAACACTTAAATTCCAATTTTTTTGTCGCTAAATTACGCGTCGTATTAAGAAATTGCATAGAAAATAATTAATCGATATCTAGGTATTTGTATATCTTTGAAATATGCAGCTGTTTTAGAAATATTTGATAAACACCAAAACTGACCCTAATAAACTCTCGGCACTTTGATTTCTCCCAAAATCTACTTAGCTCAAGCGAAATGAAAAAAGCTCAACTCAAAATTTTAATTACGTAAGTGTTTTGGTTCTTGAGTTATCGTCGATACTAATATACATCCACACAGACACACACACACACACACACACACACACACACACACACACACCACACACACACACGGACACACACACGACACACACGGACACACACACACACACGGACACACGCATACACACACCACCACCACACGCACACGCACACGCACACACACGCTCACGCACAACACACGCAAACCACAGCACACGCAAACGTACATCACACACACACACACACACTCATGACACACACACACACTGGACACACACACGGACACACACACACACACACACACACACACACACACACACACACACACGGACACACACACGGATACACGGACACACGGACACACACACACACACATGCACACGACAACACAAACACACGCACACACATGACACGCACACGCAACACGCACACGCACACGCACACGACACGCACACGCACACACACACCCACTGCACACGAACACACATCACGCACACGCACGCACGCAAAACGCACGTACACATACACACACACACACACACACACACACACACACACACACACACACACATTCACACACACACACACACACGCACGCACGCACACGCACACGCTCACGCACACTCACGCACACACACCACACGCACACGCACACGCACACGCACACGCACACGCTCACGCACACGCACACGCACACGCAAATGCACGTACAGACATCGTGGACGATCTTGGCGAAACGTGGCCAATTTGTTTATACATGTACCAAACAAACTTAATAAAACTTTAAAATTAGTAAAGTTCGAACTTTCGTAATATAACCAGAACTGTTGTCCCCTTTGCCCAAAATCATAACGATAGCAGCAATATCTATAATATCAAATAATTTCTTCCGTTTATACCAATAACTAAATTTCTCCACTGGTTCAAGAAATTTTCAATAAATCTACTATACGTACCAATATGTTTCAGGTAACGGTTATTTTGAGGGTTAAACCACTAATAAAACATGTATATGTATGATATAATATATATATATATATATATATATATATATATATATATATATATATATGCATGGGTGTCTCGCTTATCTTTAGAGATAAACAGTTCGTTAAATTAGGACAAAGTAGTGCATTTCTATGTTGAACAGTAATCTGAAAGAAAATTAGAGCTGTCATCTTTTGTTTTTGAATTAATGCAAAAAAATAAAAACTTTAGTTTTCATTTTTATTTTTTTAAGCAAAAATCATTAAAACTGACCGTATTGAACTAAAACATTGTGAAGGCAGGAATCTAAATATATCATCGTAATTTCCATGGCACCCCAGACACAAAACATACAACGTCCAACTTTTCCTAATGAAGAAAAAAGAGAGATGCTGTGGATTTATTATGCTTCGCATAGAAATGCAGTGGTAGTTACGGAAACGTATTTGCAGCGTTATCCAGAGCGACAACAACCAAGTTTAAGGTTTTTTCAATATAGAGATACAAATTTGGGTGAATATGGTTCGTTTAATAAACGTAAACAAAATTATTGACGATAGGCCCATTGAAAATGAATAGGAATTCTTACAAGCTGTGAAAATTCACATGATTCTTATAGCGAACACCTAAATACTAAGTGTAAATTGTTTCATTAGGTACAAGACAAGCCTTTTGTCTCAACGAGAGAAGTTGCAGATCAGCTAGGCGTATCACACTAAGTCGTTTGGAGATCACTCAAAAAACATAAGTATCGGCCTTACGCAATCCATGTCGCAAGTTCTTCATCCACGAGGCAGGGGTGAACATGTAGCTTTTCGCAAGTTTCTGAAAAATCAGCTACAAAACAATCAAAATGTCTCTTGATGATGTCCTATGGTCTGATTAGTGCAAGTCCGGTAATGCAGGAATGTTTAATCCGCACAATGAGCGTTGCTGGTTAGTTGCGAACCCACATCAGTTTTAAAAACGGCTACCTTAATGTGTTGGTTGGTTTATTGGGCGATACAGTAATAGATCAATTCATCTAAGAGGAAAATTTAAATGCCGATCGTTACTTCAATTTCTTAAGGATGTTTTTAACGGACTTTATGGACAACAATATTGCTCTTCAGCGTTTAAATGCAATCTGGTTCCAGCAAGATAGCGCACCGCCGCTTAATGTTAGGAGGATTAGGGAATACTTGTCGGAAATATTCCCCAATCGAGTTATTGCTAATAACGATGACGTACACTGGCCAGCACCGGCTCCCGATGTGCCTCTTCTAGACTACTATTTGTGGGAGATAAGGAAAAATAAAATTTATAAAACGTTACCAACTGATATAAGTGAACTTCGCGGAAGAATAATCTCCACTCTTAGACTTGACATTAGGAGAAGGGATGTCTCAAGAGCAATACCTAATCTAAGAAGGCGAGCGGGATTGTACCTTGAAGTGGAGGGTGAGCAATTTGAAAACTTGCTGTAATTTTTTTACCATTTTTTCTTCTTGTGTTTAATACTTTTCTTTTAATAATAATAATGTTGTTTGGAAAATTTGTTTTATTGTGTCAAAATAATGGTAGAACTGACAAATTTTTCGTTAAAACAATCGAATCTTGTTATCTGTAAGGCACAACTATTAAGTGTGATACATTATTGTATTCAGAAAAGAAAACACTTGGCATAAAAATAAAAAATACAAAATGGCGCCCATAAGAAAAAACAAAGTGGGGTATTCAAGATACAAGGTGTCATACCTCAAAAATCCTGTTGCCGATTTTGTTTTCGAAAAAAAAAATAAAGCCAGTTCATTGTATGCCGAAAAATTGTTAAAATAGAATCAAGTTAACTTTGCTCGTTGCTAGGAGATACTTTGTTATGAATATAATGTTTTTGACATTCCGTTACAGTTTGTTATTATTTTTCCTTTGGTAAATTATTCTAATGTGGAGATGACACAAATGCATCTCCTTTATGGGCTTGCCAATGGAAATGCCGCCAAGACTCGACGACTCCATCAAGAAAGGTGTTCTGAACGTGTCATTACACCAAAAAATATTTATAAACATTCATCGTCGTCTGATCGTTTCAAACGTAATACCTCCGGGGAAGACCACGTACAATTCGAACTTCTGCAGTTGAGGAGGCTGCTCTACGCGCATCCGAACAGAATGCAGCGAATAGAACGCGAAAAATTGCCAAGGAAATAAATATTTGCTATAAAATGGTATAAACATTTTATGAGATTCTTGGTTGTATCCTTACCACGTACAAAGAGTTCAGACACCTTTTACAAAAGATTTTGAACCGCGTACGCATTTGTGTATATAGTATCTTCACAGACTTGCAGAAAATCCTCACTTTGATTTCATCCTTATGCTTATGGACGAAACGCATTTTGTCAGAAATGCGATAATTAATTTCCACAATAATTACAACTGGACCCATGAAAAACCTTATGCAACTACAGACATCTTCAGGAACAGTTCTCTCAACGTCTGGATCGGTACCATAGGTACAATTACAGCAACAATTTTGGTTAATGTATGATGGTGCTCTAGCTCACTGTAACATATTGGCCCGTGAGTATTTGAATGGAGCTTACCAAAATCGTTGGATAGGTCCAGCCACCTAGATTGTCTGATTTGAATAGCCTAGATTTCCTATTGGGGCACCTAAAGTCTTTAGTTTATACTACACCAATGAAATAGTAGAATAACTCTATTCTCTCTGTTTTACTCGCTTCGGCTTACTTTCACTTTTTAAATAGTCTTGCCAGTATGTTCTCAATCCCTACAAATCCCATACTATCCTGTTTATACTATTCAGCACCCCTATGGTGTACTGCTTCGACCCATGTTCTGCATTTCAAATACCCTCTACCCATCCTTACTATTTCGCTCGCATCTTTCCATTTAATCTATACATTTTATATACCCATTTTTATTAGTCTCATTTCTTGCAGCAATCATGCGCGTTTTTTTCTTACATATTGAATTTTTTTTACAAATTCACTCCACAACACGTTCTTCTTCTTACATACAGTCGCAGCACTACTGACCACAGTGTCTTGCAAGAAAATCCACGCATTTTCAATATCACCGTTTGTCATTTGGCCGTTCCATTCAAATTTCTGCTCAAAACTTTTGCATACCTCATTCCCAGATCGCCATATACTAGTTTTTCTATTTTAATTCAGGGCATTCGCACTACGTTGAACTTGTTTCCCCACACCCACTTTTGTCCTAAGCATACTCTAGATACAACCAAAAAGTGATTCGTTTCTCTCTACGACTCACTTGTTGCTTGCGCGTCTCTAACCAGGATTTCAAGTACTTTATCATAAACGGTCAGGTCAATCTAGTCTTCACCTTTCTGCCAAGTACTTTTTGAAAAGTTTCTGTGGATTGTATTTTCTTTGACTAACAGATGTAAAAAATTGATTAAAACCGGTTTGGTAATATGTATGAAGGGTAAATGGTGATACTTTTCTGGTAATCGGACAAATTCCCTCAAGTAGATTGTTATGTACACTAATGACCCCAAAGGAAGAAAGATGGGTGTGTAAAATTCGGAGATCGTTGTGGACACTTTATATGACATCTTCCAATACGCTGTTCGGGAACTGTGCGATTGAAAAATTGCCAAATAGCAGCGTCATGATGAGGAGGTGCTCTATCTCGTTAGAAATAAAATACATTTTCATTTACATTGAGGTGTCCACTAGTGATTCTGTGATGAAAGGTTCAATATTATTTTGTAGTCGGCTTAGGTAGATACATCTATTTAGATTTTCTTTGAGAAACAGCAGACTAATAATTGTATTGCTTAAAATACATGCCCAAACGTTAATTTTTGGGGTCAATAGTGGCAGTTGTATTTAGTTACTGCCCTATTTAAAGAAATATTTTTCACTAACTTTAGATTATTTTGAATTTTTTTCGTCATCCTTTTACAGAATTGAATTCTTTGGACATAGTCTTTGGTCAGTTCTTAAAGGGATTGCAACTTATAAGGGTTGTATTTATTAAACATAAGTGCTCGTTGTACCGTTTTTTACGAAATTCTTGTGACAGTATCCACTTTTCAAATGTTACATATTGCAATTGCAGCAATATGGCCTAGAACTTGTGTGTGGACAACTTCATGTTCAGACTCGTTTCTTAGTTACCACTGACTCCATTTCTATAAAATTGCTTTAAAACTTTGACACATAGGTCAGACCGCAACTTTTTTTTGGATCTCTGGCTTTAAAACCACAGCTGATCGTAATGTAGATATATCGTCAGAACGGTAAATATAATTAATTTCAACCGTTTTATCTAACATATAGACGATCTTTATAAACTTGGAGTAATACCAGAGGCTTTCCGATAGAAAGGGAGGTTGTTCATTGGACAATACTTCTTTTTAATGAGATTCAGTTTTTTTTGTAACCAATACTTTAAATTAGTTAGGCAAAGAAATCTCTGCCTCGTTTATTTTGAAATCCTTCTCCATGCATTTCTATCCCTGCATACCTCCCGCAAGATTCATACATTGCCTCTGACATGCCCTTTTATATCTAAAATTTCTTATTTTTCTTTCTTTTACCATACATTCTACTGCATTTAGCCAAGGTTTACCCTATATACCAGGCCCGACCTTACCACTAACTTCTCCCACATGTATCTGGTTTGTTTATCTGGCGATGTTTATTATTTCGATATGACCAAACCAACGTAGTGTACTACTTTTATACCTATATATATAGTCTTTTATTCGCCACACTCTTTCATTATACACTCATTCTTCATTCTATCCCTTATCGTTTCACCGCACGTGCTTCTTAGGAATCTCATGCCCACGGCATTTATTTTACTTTCGTGATTTTTTGACATACCCATGTCTCACTTCCATACAGTACTGACGAAACAAACACGCCATTATAGATTGCTTATTTCGGAGATACGCTCATGCTTTCGTTTTTCATTATCGTCCATATACTTCCAATCACTTTCCTTCCAGCACTGTTCTATCATCCAATCTCGCTATCTACTGTACCACCTGAAATGAACATTCTGCCCAGATATACCAACTCGTTTACTTGTTCCGCAATTTCATCGTACAGGGTAAATACTCTACTATTCTTTTCACTTTCCCGAGTGAACACCACAATCTTTGCCTTGTTCATGTTTACCTTTAGACTGTGCCACCTGTTTACACCACAACTCGTACATTTCCGTCACCGACCATTACACCAGTTGTGTCGGTACATGCTTGCCTAACACATTTATCCGTGTATACATTGAATGACCATGGTGACATCACACAGCCTTGTCACACTCCTTGCTCAATGTTAAAATATTCACTCACACCTCCTCTCACCCTAATATATTCCCGCCTACAGTTATACACTGCTCTATTACGTTTATTAAACGTTTACTTACGCCATATTCATTTCATATTTCCTACAGATTCACCTTATTCACTCGGTTATATGCACTATTACGGTCGAGAATGAAATTAAAATGGTAGGTAGCAGATCATTAGAGTGCACTGGACTAGCACATTGGGACTGAGGGCGTGGGCGTGTTTTTGAATTTAAAAATACTGAAGGTGGTTAGTCGTATTATCGAAAGTCGCAGATAAGGGTGCGTCGTAATTAGAATAAAGTCAAGTAAAAGGGCTCTAGGCTGTTATCAAGACGAAATCAGCCAGAATACACCTGGACACACGTAGAGAAGTCAGCCTTCAACAGTCAAAAGATCTAGAACAAATCTTAAAAATATTCACTCACTCAAATACTAAAGCAGCGTGGGCGCATATCAGCTGTTGGGTTTCAATGGCATCTTTAACTTTATATTTTGTTACTTTACCCCCAACGCTTGTGAACAAAATAATTCAAACACAATAATAAAAAAAAGTAATGAACGTTAAATGTTACGCTTAAATCTTATTAACTCAAATTTAAATACTACTCAACTTCAAAGCTCTGTCATTAACTCCAAACTAAAATAGTAAGACATAATCTAGATAAACGCCATTTAATATTCCTCTGAACGACACAAAATATTTAATAAAACTCAAAAAAAAAAAAAACTGTATGATCCTGAATGCTTCAATTGTAGGAAATTACCACTGGTTACTTTTAAAATGAATTAATAAAATAAATAATGAAATCAAAATTTAGCTCTCAATTAATTCTTTAGTTCGAATAATAAAATTACTACTCCTTGTAAATTATTATATTATTATTATAAATTTGCAGTACATTTAATTAAATAATAAAAAAAAACAAAATACCAAAGATATCTCAAATGAAAGCAGTTCGTCAACCTTTAAATTGAGTTTAACATGGATCATTAATTACTGCAAAAATAACACCAAAAAAAAACGGCTGCTTATATTCGCTCGTCAACCAATAATTTCACGAAGTTCACAAACAAAGTTATTATAAAGCATTCATAATAACGTACAATATTAGGTTACCTTCACCAACGGCAGCAATAAAAGCAACAGAAACGGTTCCAGGATACTAGTATAATGTCCTCGATCGGAAAACCAATACGGTAGTTTCCCAGTTTAAAATTTTGATAGCGATACGTTTAACTTAATTGGTCAGCACGTTATATAGTTTATGTGCACCACACGAGTAACTTTTACACACGAGATATTTGCACACTTCAATGTTCAATTAAATCGGTAGTTCTATTTGCAAGTCTAATATTAAAACGAAAGAAAAATGTCTACAAAATATTTACGGTGAGACTTAGTCTATCA